>JAJOOS010021569.1:0-24141 GCA_029582725.1 Solanum chiquidenum
AGAGACAAAACTAGATCAAACTTGGTCACTTGTGTATCTACTTGTGAAGCTAACTTTGATTATTCATGTTGCTACCGCAAGCGTGGAAAGAGCATTCTCATCAATGAAGTACATAAAGAATGATTTGCGTAATAGGATGGATGAAGATCCTTTGAATGGTTGTTTAATTTGCTAAATAGAGCGTAGTATATTTAAAAATGTAAGTAATGATGCCATTATTGACCGTTTTCAAAATATGAAAACTCGTCGAGGACAATTGTAAGTGAATGATGTTTTTTGCTAATATATTACTATATAAAGATTTCTACTACCTACTTGCTCGTCAACTTGTTCTCACCGTAAAATTTATATAATTGAATTAATTGTCTATTTTGAAGATAATGGTGCTCCCATGTTCTTGAGATCCTGGATACGCCTCTGTCTGCCAGGCATACCCTTTTACATGCTGAGTTACCCTGTTTGAAGATACTCAATGTCGAGGTTCTTAAATAAATATCTTGCCAGCTTCCACACTTTTTTAATCTCATCTGACTGCCTGATGTAAGATACACCCCTATCCTTCTCGCTCGCTCCATCAATATCTTAACCGAACAATCTAACGTTAACCCAATGACGCACATGTGTTTAATTTTTGCAGAAAGCAAAAACAGAGCAATATAACCTCCATACATTCGACAGAAGTATCAGCACCAACTTTACATTTCTTGTTGTATTGGAAGAAACATCGCTATTCCTTAAATTATAATCTTCATCATATTGGGCCAGTGCTAAGTACGGGCTTTCCCCCATCTAGTAAATATAGATATTCAAGTTTAAGCTTGTGTGGCTCACAATATACGACATTTGCATCAATTTAATGCCAACTATAAACACAAATTTTAGTTAATATTAACAGTGAACATTCTACATATACACAAAAAATATTAAACTCAACACAAAAATCACAGTCAATACAGAAAATACATATCAACTTCATGCCAAATATATACACATTATAAGAATTTCATACAAATATAATACATACTTTATACAGAGTATATATAAAAACATAGTATACCTATTTCTTACAAATTTAATGCCACATTTAATCACAAATTAAACCTTTCATTTGGGTCGCATCTCTTATGTCAACTAATGTAAATATAGATTTCAATTTTAAACTTGTGTGTTTCACCAATGTCATATTTATACCAACAAAGGGAAAACTTTACACAAAATTTAGTTTACATTAACAATAAACATTCTACATATACACAATATTATTAAAATCATACCATTTTTATGTCAACACAGAAATCACAATCAATATATAAGTATAAACAATTCATACCAAATTTGTGCTAGTTTCACCATGGTATACATAAAAATTTAAACAAAATATAAATTTAAAAAATAATTTATTAAAAATACCTTCCCAACATGTTTGACCTTTTTAGACTTGGGAATTTTCGAATCCTCTTTCAATGTTGAACTAGATTTTTTCTTAAGGTTTCGAGGACTTCTTCAAAGGGGTGTCGTTCTTCTTTGAGGGTATGACATTCTTCTAGGGCAGAGTTTGAATTAAAAAATCAAAATTTGGAGGCTCTATTTCGACATTAGATTCATATTTGACAAATTTTGGACTCTTTTTAGGTGTATGATACGCCTTTTGATTTTTCGACATAGTATAAATATTTTCTTATGAATAAAAAAAAATGGAGTTGTGAAATTGAGGAGCAGAATATAGGTGATTTTTGTTTGAATGATGTTGAAGAACAATGGAGAAAGAAAACACCGTTGTAAGAGACCTGGGTATGTTGGGGTGGGGTGGGGGTGACGTGTGTAAGTTAAGAAATCCTTGGATGTAGTAACTGATAATTAATTGCATGCCTGATTCCCCTTCTTATTAATTAACCTCTGTTTCTGTAACATAGTAATTAGGATAATATTATATAATTACTTAATAGACTATAATTAATTAATTTATAAAATAATAAAGATCTATTAATGCCCGTAAATAAAACATTATTAGTACTAATTAAAAAATAGTAGATTTAAAGGCTATAATATTAACTTTTAAATAGATGTGTGGGGCAGGTTTCTCTTTGTTTGAATAGATCAACTTACAAATTTTATTATTTAGACAGTAGTTTGTTGCTAAAAATATCCAATACAAATTAATATAATATGTGAAATATGGATTGATTAACCTTTAGTAATTGAAAGACAAATATTTTACAACATGATATTTGTGATCTTAATTGAATGTATTATTTGTTGATAGATAAGTGATTTCTAATAAGAGATTCTCTTCTAATTATTTATATTTTGAACAGTTTAAAAAATTGCATACATATTAAAACTATAACTTACATTTTTTATGTGTAAATGTAGATCATTTATTCAATTTTACTATCGTTTATAGTATTTTCAATTATAAAAAATGACGGTCTATCTTTTTGAAATTAAAAATTGATGTTTGTGAATAATTAATTTATTAAGATGACAATTATTACCCTGAAATAATTCAAGTAAAAAATAGCAAACATGTCAACAAAATTGTTCTCCTAGCTAGTTAGAAGCCACACAAAAAAAATATTGTACGGTAATTATCTACCTTGATCCAATTACATAAAATAAAAAATCACATAATAATTCAAGGGTAAATAATTGGAAAGAATTTTTTTAGAGTCTTAACCTAAACACAAGATTATGTGGGAACCGAACACTTGATAAAAAAAATAAACACCGTATTACTAATCCCTGCATTATTAATCTATGTACCAAACGATCCCAAGGCTAAATAATCTGTCCGCGCCAGAGATTAGATAAACGCTAATCACACAATGCTAAGGTCATCATTCTATCCAGTCACAAAATGTGTTGAGGGATTCCCTTTGCTAGAAAAATTTCACAATTATTCAACCACAAAAATACTCTAATTTGTATATGTCCAAAGAGTTCTAACAATTATACTTAGGCAGTGTAAGCTGCTAAATATTCAATTCATGCAGGCAGTAACAAGGTCTAAGAAAATCACTCAATGATAGTACCAAACAACAGCAGGAGCAGATTATGATACATTCAATCACCACCAACAAACTCCCTTCCCCCTCAACCTCCAAAACAAGTGGGAAAAAAACACAGAATTCCACGATCAAATTATTTGCATAGACTAGATCCTATTTATCATTGTTTACAAGAAAAAGAAACTCTCACCAGATACGTTACACATTAAAGGGGTAACAAACCTGAGATACTTCCTTCCGCGAGGGCTCACTCCAAAAATTATCAATTCTAGTAAGTAAAAACTTCGGCATAAGGGAATTGCAAATCCCTAGCAATACAGTTGAAATAGGTGAACGTTGGTAGAGCCCTCGCTTTTCTGGAGCAATACTCTACATTTGCACTTTTTCCTGCAGTATTAACTCGTGACTGCGAATCTCGAAGCAAATGATAGTGTATGCTCAAAAAAGTCTTCACTCTCAAGAAAGAAAACCATCAACTCATAACATCAACTGATTTCCCTATATGAAGACTATCAGAAAGAAGTCTACTTTCAAAATTGTTTTCATTATATGCACTGCCTGGATCGAAAACTGTCATTTGATAAGAGAGAGCATGTCAAAGTTTTCACTCTCTTTGCCCCAGCAGTAGGTCTAAGGACTGTGGTATTACCCACTACGGAGCATGGATCTGTCCCGTTCTCTTGACTCCCTGTGCACCAGCCACCGGGGACAAACATGCCTTGACCTCGAAACAGGAGTTCATTGTCAATCTTGTCAAGCACTGGATCATCTTGATGAAACTTTCTCGCAAATGGGGCATTACTGTCAACCATCTTTTGCATGTCATCAAGAGTAAGGTAATGAGGATGCTGCTTTGGAGGGTTATCCCACGATATAAAGTGTAGATCACTGTTTACTGTGGTATTGCGGAATTCCTGAGCATTACAAACAACAGTGTGGAAATAGCCTTCTGGAGTTGAGATGAAATTTGCATAGTACATAAGTACAGTTCGAGGCAAGTTGTCCCATCCCCATATGCAAAAGTCAACAAAGGGTCGAGAAAGGGCCATCCAAGCAGACCCTGCAAAGAGGCAAGAGCAATGTTCTAGCAATTTTGTAGAGTCCTAACAGCAAAACAGTCTAGATGAGGAATAAATAAAGCTAGTGCTCCACATGTCAACTCTTGCTCATCATCTTACCCTTTCCAGCCCCCTCAAAATAATCATAAGCAAAAGTAGAGCAATAAATGACACTCCCTTAAATAAGAACGTACCTTCAAAGTGCAATCTCCATGTCAAATAGAAATACAGAGCTGCTATAAATTTATGTTGAACCTAGAAAGATGAACCTTCAAAGATCTTTTTTATTTTATTTTTGAGAAGGTAACAAACCTTCAAAGATTTTACTTTTAGAAAACCTAATAATATTTAACCGATGCTTGATCAAATAAATAACTCTTTAACCAATGAGTATATTCACCAAAAAAAGAATTATATGACAATAATTGTTTATCATGTTGTCTAAGTTAGGACTACTCGAACAAACAATGTAAATATGCTCCTTAATAAAATGTGTGAGTACAGACATTTACTTCCACGCATACTTTTTCTTGGTTGAAATTGTCCATCAATCTGAAGGAATAGCACAAGGAAAATCCAACTTGATACCAATGACATATGCAATACACAAACGGGGTATGACAAACCAGGGTGACAAGAAATATGTTGTTTTCCACATGGTCGGCAGCAAGGGGGCCAATACTGAAAGCTAAAAACTTGAGGAAGAGAAGGATCACCTATACTAGTTTGGTGCTTTACGCAAGTACTCAGGCAAAGATGTGGACAGCCTCCTTTTGCATTGCCAGCTACCTATGCGCTTGTGGTGGGAGATTTTGAGATGGTTCGGGACAAGATGGACAATGCCAATTGCGAGGCACTGTGTAGGAGGCACTGTGAAGCAGGGGTTATGGAAAGTGGAAGAGAGGAAGCAGCGCGCCAGCGCGTGAAAAGCACTCAAGTGGATTAATGGAATGAGAAAAATCCGAAAAAATTACATGGAATGAAGAATGATTTTGTACATTTGACGATAGCCTCTTATCCTGAGTTATCTGTTGGTGCATCCTTGAGGTTCTGAATTGTATAAAAAAAATAGTTATTTTTCGTAGAGAATCATATCTTTTTGTAGGTTGTATGCTTTTTGGTATACTACTTGTATATGAAAGCTGTTCCCAACATTAATAAAATTAATTACCTAGTCAAAAAAATTGTATAAAGGAGTTGTTGTTTCTATGCTATATATATGCTGGGAAAACAGCATTTCAATTCTTCCAACTCTTGCTTCAATCTAATGTGACAACTGTAACAAGAGGCATGATTTAATGCTGCAGAACAAAACTAATGTGTGTGAATTTAATCTTTCCCCAGAGCTTCAGGTAAGCAATACTTCTCTAATATAGTCGGCAAATCCTGCATTCGCAGGTGTTGGAAATACTGAGAACCATCCCAAAAATACAAATGTGCTTGCTGTTGAAATCAAGAGCCAATTCCTTCACTTAAAGTATCAATATCATAATGTTTTTGTGTTTAATACTGGGATTTTGAGTCATCTGCATCATGCCTGACATGATCTTTTTTATCAATCTCAACTACCATAACCTCTAAACTCACATGGAGTTCAAAATATTCCAAGAAAAGTGAAATCACATTGACTACCAATGCTTCTCTATAATAAAATTACCAATTCCAATTTTCCTTCCTGCATCAATCTTCCCTATACATACGATTTCTTTGTTATTGTTGAGGCATCCTCTGACCATCCATTTTGGACCCTTCTTATACCTCCCGCTGAATGTTTAACTGAATATGTTTGTGACTAAGAAAAGCATCACTTTTCTTTTTAATTACAAGATAGTAGAGAGTTGTGTAGCTTCTCCTTCCACACTAGCAGTCATAGTATTTCTCTTGTAGTTTCTTGTCCTTCAATTTCTGTTAATATCTACTGTCACTTGTACTTCGATCAGTGCACTATTTTGTTGTAGTCACACTTCCTTTTTCAGAATGCTTTATCATGCTTTCTTAGTATTTTGCCATGATTTCTTCACTTCCATCATATCTTTTTCGATATGCCTTTCCTTGAGCCGAGGGACTATCAGAAACAACCTATTTACCTCTTAAGGTAGGGGTAAGTACACTCTCCCCTCCCCTTCCCAGACTCCACTCATGGGATTACACCGGATATGTTGTTGTGGAATAATTGCTTGTTCAGCATCTTGTCAAAGACGAAATTCTAACTTCATTAGGCACAACGGTTGAACTTGTTTATAGTACAAATGTAAAATCGTCAAACATCTCATCCATTCATAAGAAAAAAGGATTCCCTATCAAACAGATATTTCCTTTAAGGTAAAAGTTAGATCTCTACCAACAAGTTAGAATTTGGGTAAGAGCATGGATAACACACAAAGGAAAACGGAGCTACAAGATGCAAAGGAGCTGCAGTAGATTTTCAAACTTTACTATTAAAACACCTCATCTATTAAGAGAAGAAGTGCTAAGAAAGAAATGATGCCTGTAAAAAGCTTGAAAGCTGTTGGTACACTTCTTCTCTGTGTAATCCAGAAAACATCAGATTTCTTGTTCATGTACAACCCCGGATCAATGATGATTGGCTTGGCCCTCTGAAACCTTGAGAAATAGAAACCAAACAATGTATTTTTTATTCAAAATCATGAAATAAGGAAAACACATATGTATATATACTTACTCTTTCCATCCAATATCACTAGTATGATCAATGAAGTTAAGATCCCGTGGTAAATCCGAAAATGCATGAATAAGATCTGAGAATTCAACATTCAAATTAAACCCCATTTTTTTTATTTTTTAAATAGAAAAATCTCAATACGGCATAAGAAAATGGCTGACCATCTTGAGTAACAAGTGGGTAATCAGAAGCACTGAGGTTAATAAACCAATCCCATTCCCCACCTTGTTTCAACAATATAGTAGCAGCATGGAGTGTATTAGCTACCATAGTTGGTCCACGATAAGTCACAAGATTAGCTTTAGTAATCATACGCACATTGTTGAATTTCCTAAAAATTGGATGATTCATAACAAATTTATGCAAATGAAGCCTCTCTTGAGGCGATGAGTCAGCATCAAGATGCACAACATACTGGTTATTTGGGTGGTAAAGAGCTTGAAGGGTACGCTTCAGCATGGCACCGTCACCAGCGGAGCCGGAGACGAGATAAGCGAAACGTGTAGGGGCAGGGACTGTGGAAATGGGTAACAATTGAAGCTTTGATTCGACGAAAATGGAGGCGGAGGAAGGGGGCAGTAGAGGAGTAGTGGCATTTGGTGAAATTAAGGTAGTGACAAAGAAGATGAAGAGGAAAACTAGAGAAGCAATAGCAAGTGGAAATATCCACTTACGCTCCGTTGTTATTGCGTATTTCAGGTTCAGCTTCTTCATCTTTAGTAATTAATGGGTATGGTGGACAACCTCATTTGTTTACCATACCACATTTCATGGATAAGAGTTTGTAACAGTGCTAACTAGTAGGTGAAACGATAAAAAATTAAGATCCACTCCCTCTTTCTATTCTATTCTTTCATGATTATTTGATTGCAACATTAGGTTTTAATTTCATTTCATCTTTATCTCAAGTTATTAGTATTACATTAATCTATTATTTAAAAAAAAGTACGTAATAAATCATATATCTATACGATAATTTCTCTTTTTTAATCTTTGTGTATTGCTTTTCTATTCTATTTACAATAGAATGTGATTTTTTTTACTTCTTGCTTCCATTTTTCTTGTCTTTTTTAACAAATTAAAATAAATTTATTACTTATTCTAATATTAGTTCGTCATTAAATAAATATATAAATATTAGTAGTTGAATTTAAAATAGAGTTAAGTGTCAAAAATACACCTAAACTATCCAAAAAAAAATTAGTTTCATACCTAAACTATTGAGAGTTTGAATTTTATGTCTAAACCATCACTTATTACTTTGAAAAACACACCTCTCTCTTTTATAACATTCTTATCATGGTGTGTAGGGGTGTTCACAAATCGGTTTGGGTCGGTTATTCGTCAAAATCAAAACCAAACCAAATACTATCGGTTTTTTAAAAATCTAAAACCAAACCAAACCCTAAATAAAATCGGTTCATTTAATCGGTTTGATTCGATTTTTCGGTTTGGATCGATTTTTATCCAAATCGTGAACACCCCTAATGGTGTGTATAATACACTCTCTTTTATTTTAAAAAAATTGTCACATCACACTCTACATGGACAAAACATTCCATCGTGACAAAAATTAAATTATAGATATTAGTTAAAATTAAAGAATACAAAATTATTGTCCCAAAAGAAATTTATAAAAAAAATGTAAAATATTTTTCTTACCCCACCGTCACTTCCTCTCACTGTAGCGCCCCCTCCCACCCCCCACCCCCCATTTTTTTTTGTTTAACATCTCCCCCCCCCCCCCTCAAATACTAATTTAGATATTATTTTATTTTTAAAAAAAAAATCTACCCACTCCACCTAACCTTCCGCTTTCAGATTTTTTCTCATTTTGTGTTAGATATATACATATCGAAAATATGTTTTACTTCCCGCACGCGCGTTGCACGTGTGTCCCATGCTAAGTTGTATGGAGTTGTTATAGCGATATTTATATACTCGGACATGTATGTTGGTCGTGTATCTCATGCTAATTAAGTACAAAATTTTTGAAAATAGTATAATATGTATGTGATAAGTTGCACAAAAATTGAAGAGAAATATACAAGCTCAAACCAATAACTTCAATTATGCAATTCTTATAATATATCAAGTATTCAATTTGATAAAAGTTTTTTTTGTTTAATATGTCATAACTCATAATTTAAATGTCAAGTGTGCTTTCAAAACATTTCTTGTCTTGAGTTTTTCATATTCTTTTTCACCTTTGTAGTCTCCACCTTTTCACATTTGCATACGTATTAAGAAGTTGTCGAATGAGAGTAGTGTTTTGCTAAAGTTAAATAGAAATTTGATCAATCTATGTCTTCCTTGAGATGGCTTGTAGATGATCATTGTGAGATAACTTGCATAGTAATTGAAGAGAAAATATACAAGCTTAAACCAATGAATGGTGAGTCTATTCAATCAATATTATTATATGCTGAAATATTGCTATCAAATGAATTTCAAAAGTAATATTCGAGCAATTTTAATTATATAATTTTTTTAATATATCAAGTATTCAACTTGATAAAAGTTTTTTTTAATATGTCATAGTACATAATTTAAGTGTCTCTTATTGGTTCAAAATATTTCATGTTTTAAATTTTTTTCCTTCTTTCTAAGAAACTGTAGCCTCCATCTTTTTATAATCACATACAGATAAAGAAGTTGTCGAATGTGAATTGTGTTTTGTAAAAATTGCACATAAATTAGATCAACATATAACTTTCTTATGATAGCTAGTGGATCATTATCAATTGTGTGGTGTACACCTACAAAAAAAATAGTTATTATTAGTGACAAAAATTATAATTGCCAAAATATCTAATCGATGTATATAAATCATAATTATTATATGTACGTGTACACTTTGCCAAATTCAAAATTACTAGTTCTATCATCTGTGAATTTAACAAAAAAATATTAATTAAATTATATAAATTGATGTCTAACCAAAAATTACACAAGCAAGAATATACAGTTTAATGATACTTCAAGACGTTATAATTAAAAAGAAAGTAATCTTACCTGATTTGATATTTGCATGAAAAATTTCTATGTTGCAAGAGGTAAAAGAACTATGATACACACGTTTACCTACCCAAGTAAGATTGTAACACCCCGTATCCTAGACAGACCAGAATTTAGATTCCAGAAGTTGCAGGTGCCACCGATGGGCACCACCCACGGACCGTAGGGTGACCCACAGACCGTAGGTAGGGTCCGTGAATGGCCACCTACAGCCCCTCCCCAGAAAGCCCAGAAAATTTGGCTAAGGGTAGACCAACGCCAGGACCTACGGACCGTAGGCCAGATCAAGGTTCGTGGTCCAGGGCCATAGGTCAGACCCCAGATTTCAACTCCCAAAACCCCATCGACGATTGACCAAAATGGACCATCGGTGGCCCCGACAGCTTTTAAGACAGGGGTCGTTTGGCCTTTTCCCTATGCGTTGGACCCCTAAACTACGTCGGTTAACCCCTAAACTACGTGGTTTAGGTTAGTTTTAGCCTAGTAACTTAATTAGCACTTACCCCAGGTCAATTCATTCTCCAAAATTCAACCAATTAGTACGAAAAGAGAAGAAATCAGTCGAGCAACCCTAGTTCAAGAACGCAACAAGGTTTCGTCAGTTCCAGCCCCAAAATCAAAAGATTTCTCCGTGAAATTCGTCACCAGGTATGTGGGATTTCACAAGTGGGTTCCTTTCACCCATTAGGTCCCTAGAATTCAGTCATATTCTTGATTCTCTAAAACATGTTAGACCTAGGGTTTCTAGAAATTCAGCAGATTACTATGATTTAGTTATTTTAACGTTCCTAATCAGATTATCATGTCTTAAGTATTGTTTTTGCGTAGATTCTTGCATAAACTCAGAACGCTAGTTATGTAGTTCTTTTGGTTCATGAATTACACTTGCTAGGTTAGATATGCATGCCTCAGTTAAGAATGCTTCATTATCAGCACATTAATGTTGCATTTTCAGTTAGCATTTCAGAATATCGACATATCCAATTTATTTTAGTTATATCGTATTTTATATATTCTATTGGGAGTAGGCTTAATACCGAGTTGGATTAGGGACAGTCACCTTCACAGTCCCAAAACTACATGCCCTTGTAGGTTTATAAGTCTCCTCTGTGGACTTCAGTTTAGTGATCACGCCAGTCATGCCTCTATACCTATGGCAGGGTATATTGGGTCCTCTCGATGGGGCGTATACATCATACTCCACATTTAGCTCATGTGGTTTTATGTCGATTATTAGTAGCTCCCACAGACATATTCTAGTGTATTGACCAGGTTATCAGTTACAGTTCAGTCTTCAGTTTTAGTATGTTATAAACTTGGTCACTACATTTTGTCAGATCATATTCAGCATGTTTAGCATATTTATCATGCTCATCTTATATCATTGCTCAGTTATATGCTTTGTTCAGTTATGTATATTGTTCAGCTTTATTCTATCATGCATGCTCAGTATCTTTCAAGTACTAACGCATACTCTGTGCTACATCTTCTCGTGATGTAGGTTCAGGTCCTCAGCATTCAAATCACGCATAGGTCGATTCCCGATCTTTAGTTCAGCAGCATCAATGGTGAGTCCTCATTCTTCGAGGTCAATTGACATGATTATCTTTCTATTTTTAGTATTTAGTTTCAGTTTTTGCTAGATTTAGCTGGGGAATGTCCCAGCATCTCTAGTCAGTTAGGGGCTTTATTCAGACATAGTTTAGATTCAGTTTTAGTTGAATTTGATCTTTCAATTGTCATTAAACTTAGTTTTATATATTCAGATAGTAATGGGTATTCCCTATCATTTCACTTTATGATATGTCTCTAGCTTCCGCACAATATGACTTTTATGTTGAAAATATTTAAGTATGCTTATGGTATGCTAGCACGATTAGCTTGGGGTCACTCGTGATCCTAGGTCCCGTGTTCGCGTTCTGAGGGTAGCCTCAGGGCGTGACAAACTTTGTATCAGAGCATTAGGTTTAAGTTTCCTAGGATGTCTGAAAAGCCACACTAAGTAAAGTCATTTTCATGGGTGTGAAGTGCACCACATCTAATGAGAGGGAGGCTACGAAGTGTCTTAGGAAACCTTCACTTTCTTGATATTCTTATCGTGTGTGAGGTATGATCCAACTTCTCGTTCTAATCCATCTTTATGCATTTTCAGATCATGCTTCCTTGTAGAGCTTACGGAAGGAATGCAAATCCCCGCAACACTAACGCAACTCTTCCAGTCCCAAATCAGGAAGTTTCGAATGCAGAGTTTTGGAACGTCATTTAGCTTTTCGCTCAGAGTGTGACCAACCAGAAAAATCAGCAGCCCCAGTTTCTGGTTTACTCAATGGAAGGAAAACTGGGGTACGGATGCAGTTCGTATCACTTGGGAGTGTTTTAGTGAGACTTTTCTGGACAGGTTCTTCCCAAGAGAGTTGAGGGAGGCAAAAGCTCAGGAGTTCATGAATTTGAGGCAAGGTTTGATGACAGTCCAAGAGTACAGACTCAAGTTGACCCAACTCTCTAGGTATGCTTATCACATGGTTGCTTATCCAAGGGCACAAATGAATAAGTTTCTGTAAGGAGTGTCAGACTTAGTGAAAATAGAGTGCAGAAATGCTATGTTGCTGGAAAATATAAACATCTAGGCTTATGACCCATGCTCAGCAGGTTGATGGAGATAAGCTTAGGGAACATGCTAAGGATAATAAGAAGGCCAGGACATGAAACTATGAGTATTCTCAGCAGAAATTGGGTGGTGTAAATTGCTCTCAGTTCCAGCAGAAATCTTCAACTCCAGCATCTTTATCAGCTAGTGCCCCATCCTCCAAGTTTCAACAGGATCATCTAGGTAGGGCATCATGCTCTAAGTCTCAGGGGAGTGTTTCAGGTAATAGGACCTACCCAACTTGTCCTAAGTGTGGTAAGAACCGTTCGGGCGAGTGTCTTGCAGGAAAGGAAGGATTTTTTGGGTGTGGTCAGACTGGTCACATATTGAGGGATTGTCCTTCTTCTAAACAGGGTCAATGAGGTAATAATGGTAGAGCTCAATCTACAACTTCAGCAGCACCAGCAGGTCGCCTGACTCAGTAGGGTAACTCATCTGGTACAGGTGGCGGTCAACGCTAGAACAGGTTATATGCTCTTCAGGCTCGCCAGGACCAGGAAAAATCTCCTGATGTGGTTATTGGTATGTTACGAGTCTTTCATTTAGATGTTTATGCTTTGCTAGATCCAGGGGATACTCTTTCCTTTGTAACTCCCTATATAGATGTAAACTTCGGTGTCAATCCAGAAACTCTTTCAGAACTCTTCTCAGTCTCTACTCCAGTTGGTGACCTAGTTATAGCTAGACGGGTATACAGAAATTGCCCTGTCACAATCTCTCAGAAAGTCACTTCAGCAGATCTTGTAGAGTTAGAAATGGTAGACTTTGATGTCATTTTAGGCATGGATTGGTTACATTCATGTTATGCCTCAGTTGATTGTAGAACTAGGATCGTTCATTTTCAGTTTCCGAGCGAACCAATCTTAGAATGGAAGGGTAGTAGCTCAGTGTCTATGGGTCGATTAATTTCTTACCTTAAAGCTAGAAAGATAATTTCTAAGGGTTATCTCTATCATCTAGTTCAGGTTAAGGATTCAAGCTCCGAAACCCCAACTCTTGAGTCAGTTCCAGTAGATAATGAGTTCCCAAAAGATCTTTCTGGAGTTCCCCCGAAAGGGAAATTGACTTTGGAATTGATCTTCTTCCAGATACCCAGTCTATTTCTATTCCTCCCTACATAATGGCTCCAGCTAAGCTTAAGGAATTGAAAGAGCAGTTGAAAGACCTTCTAGATAAGGGCTTCATCAGACCCAGTATTTCCCCATGGGGTGCCCAGTGTTGTTCGGGAAAAAGAAATAATGTTTCTCTCAGGATGTGCATTGACTATCGGCAATTGAACAAAGTCACAATCAAGAATAAGTAACCTATCCCCAGGATTGATGACTTGTTTGACCAACTTCAGGGTGCTACTCATTTCTCAAAGATAGACCTTTTCTCAGATCTGATTATCACCAGCTCAGAGTTAGAGATAGTGACATTCCGAAAACAGCCTTCAGAACTCAGTATGACTATTATGAATTTGTAGTTATGTCATTTGGACTAACCAATGCTCCTGCAGCTTTCATGGATTTGATGAACATAGTGTTCAATCAGTATTTGGACTTGTTCGTTATCGTCTTTATTGATGATATCCTCATTTACTCTAGGAATGAGGAAGAACATGCAACTCATTTGAAGGTTAGCCTGCAAACTCTCAAAGATCGTCAGTTATTCACTAAGTTTAGCAAGTGTGAGTTTTGGTTGCAATCAGTTGCTTTCCTTGGGCATATTGTGTCTAGCGAATGGATTTGAGTGGATTCTCATAAAATAGAGGCAGTGAAACAATGGCCCATACCTACCTCTCCCACAGATATCAAAAGTCTCTTGGGTTTGGCAGGTTATTAAAGAAGGTTTGTGGAAGAATTTTCATTCATAGCTTCTCCATTGACTAAGTTAACTCAGAAAAGTGGTCAGATGATTGTGAGAAGAGTTTCGCAGAACTGAAAACTAGGTTGACTACAACTTTTGTTTTGACTCTACCAGAGGGTTTAGATGGTTATGTGATCTATTATGATGCATCCAGAATCAACCTAGGTTGTGTGTTGATGCAACGAGGTAAGGTTATAGCGTATGCTTCTAGGCAGCTTAAGGTGCATGAGAAGAACTATCCGACTCATGACCTCCAGTTTGCAGCATTGGTATTTTCCCTAAAGATTTGGAGACATTACTCGTATGGTGTTCACGTAGATGTGTTCACATACCATAAGAGCCTTCAGTATGTGTTCACCCAGAAATAGTTGAATCTTCGCTAGAGGAGATGGATTTAGTTCATCAAGGACTATGATATGAATGTGCCTTACCATACTGGTAAGGCCAATGTAGTAGCATATGCTCTTAGCAGACTATCTATGGGTAGTGTAACACATATTGAGAAAGAAAGGAAAGAACTAGCAAAAGATGTTCACCGGCTTGCTCGTTTGGGAGTTCGCCTTATGAGCATATCAAATGGTGGTGTGACAGTTCAGAATAGGTCAGAATTTTTATTGGTAGCACAGGTTAAATAAAAACAAGACAGTGATCCTATATTACTTCACCTAAAGAGTGCAGTACATCAACAGAGAGTTGAGGTTTTCTCCAAGGGGGAGATGGTGTGCTTCGCTATCAGGGTCGTTTACGAGTTCCTAAGGTGGGTGAGTTGAGACAACAGATTCTTGCAGAAGCCCATAACTTTAGGTATTCTATTTATCCAGGCGCTACTAAGATGTACAGTGATCTGGGGGAAGTCTTTTAGTGGAATGGCATGAAGAGGGATATAACAAATTTTATGGCTAAGTGCCCCAATTGTCAGCAAGTGAAGGTAGAACATCATAAACCTGGAGGTATGACTCAAGAGATCAACATTCCTACTTGGAAGTAGGAAGTGATCAACATGGATTTCATTACAGGTTTACCTCGTACTCGCAGACAACATGACTCCATTTGGGTGATAGTTGATAGAGTTACTAAGTTTGCGCACTTATTGGCTATTAAGACTACAAATTCGGCGGAGGACTATGCCAAGCTTTACATTAATGAGATTGTCAGGTTGCATGGGGTTCCTTTGTCGATCATCTCAGATAGAGGCCCTCAGTTTACCTCTCATTTCTGGAAGTCATTTTAGAAAGGTCTTGGTACTCAAGTTAATCTTATCACAATATTTCATCCACAGACAGATGGTCAGGCAGAGCGTACCATTCATACCTTAGAGGACATGTTGAGAGCTTGCATGATCGACTTCAAAGGTAGTTGGGATGATCATTTTCCTCTTATAGAGTTCACTTACAATAATAGTTACCATTCCAGCATTCAGATGGCCCTTTATGAGGCATTGTATGGGCATAGATGCAGATCTCCAGTTGGTTGGTTTGAAGTAGCCTTGATAGGGCTAGATTCGGTTCATGATGCCATGGAAAAAGTTCAGATCATTAGAGATAGACTTAAGACAACCCAGAGTCGTCCTATGCAGATGTAAAGAGAAGGGACTTGGAGTTCCAAATTGATGATTGGGTTTTCTTGAAAGTGTCACCTATGAAGGAGGTGATGAGTTTGGCAAGAAAGGGAAGCTCAGTCACAAATATGCAGGCCCTTACAAGATCTTGAAAAGGATTGGTAAAGTGGCTTATGAGTTGGAGTTCCCAGTAGAACTAGCAGCAGTCCATCCAGTCTTTCACATTTCGTTGTTAAAGAAGTGTGTGGGTGATCCAGCATCTATAGTACCTTTAGAAAGTGTGGATGTAAAGGATAGTCTCACTTATGAGGATGTGCCAGTTGAGATTCTTGATCGTCAGGTTCGAAGGTTGAGAAACAAAGAAGTCGCTTCAGTGAAGGTTTTGTGGATGAGTCAGTCTGTAGAGGGAGCTACTTGGGAAGCAGAAGCAGCCATGAAGGCCAAGTATCCTCATCTCTTTCCTTCTGATTCCTTCCAGCTTGAGGTAATAGTTCCTCTCCAGTCTTTCAGTTACTCATGCGTAAATTCAGTCTTAGTATCATGTTCCTTCAGTTGTTCTTGCATTTCAGCATATTTTCATGTTCTTGGAAATTCATTCAGTTAGATTTTAGTTTCCAGTGTAGTGGTAGGGTTTGCAGCTCTTTCCCTCCAACTTCACCTAGTTTAGTCTTCATTCGAGGACGAATGTTCCCAAGGGGGAGATAATGTAACACCCCGTATCCTAAACAGAACAAAATGCAGATTCCAGAAATTGTACGTGCTACCGACGGGCACCACCCATGGACCGTAGGGTGACCCACGAAACGTAGGTAGAGTCCGTGGATGGCCACCTGCAGCCCCTCCCCAGAAAGCCCAGAACATTTAGCTAAGGGTAGACCCACGCTAGGACCTACAAACCGTAGGTCAGACCAGGGTCCGTGGTCCAGGGTCGTAGGTTGATGAGCCTGAGATTCAGACTCATTTAGGGCTTTGTTTATATAAATTTAGTGTCCTCAACTTCTTAATTTGTGCCATAAACTGATGTTAAATCCTTGATTTTCAGGTATATAGATTGAGTAACAAAGCAAGAACACTAACAGGCAAAAAGGAATAAAACAAGTTGAAGAAAAATGAAGAAGGGTGAGCCTCAGAATCGCCAAGAGCACTTGGCGTGGCGCCGAGTGGCTCATCTGACCGCCTAAAGTTCCAGTGTGCCAAGCCCTGAAGGAAGAAACCAAGTCGACCACAAAAAGGAATAATCGGCGAATCGTCGAGCAGTTCCACGAAGCAAAGTTACATTGCCCAAAGTTACAGAACTCGAGGATGATGAATGCCAAAGCGAAAAGGAGATGGAAGAGGTCAAAAGGAGGCTCGCCAAGTGGTTCGGCGAGCCCGACTTACTTCGACAAATGGCCATTTGTAGATTATTTTTGGCGACTATAAATTAGATTTTGAACATTTTAGTTTAGTATTTGGATACATTTTGGACAAGACGATTTTAGCTTAGAACTTTTTTCTCTAGAGTTTTTCATATCTTTTGGAGAATTTTAGAGATTCAATTTGGAGATTTTGGAAGTGGGTTTCGAATATTCTACAAATTGAACATTGAAAAGACTAAATCTCTCTTACCCAGTTGATGGATAATAGATTCGGTAATCGTTTTTTCCCTTTTATGATGTTTGGCTAAAACCCCAAATTCTTGGGGTGTGATCATGTAATTATGGGTTGAATTAGTTTATGGATATTGTTAATTACTAGTTTAAATGCTATTTTGAAGTGAGTTTAATCATTAATTGAGGTTTAATTTATGAATTGTAGTTGCAAATGCAGTTCTACTTTTGTGTTCTTAGCTTGCTTGAGAGAGAGGTTTTAGAACTAAGATTATTGATTAATAATTTGTGGGTATTGGGTTGAGCTGGGTTTAGCTCGAGAGAGTGAATCCTAAACCCAATCCTACCCATCTAGCTCAAAAAAGTGGATGAATTAAGGTGTGGGTTGTTCTTCTTAGTCATGCTAGTTGATGTTCGAAAAAAATCACCCGATTCGGGGTAGTTGTTCTAGAGAAAGTTATCTCCCTTATAGTCTAGCCTACTCACTGATATGTAGCTGTTTATTAGTAGTTTCAATTCCTATAATCGGTCACATCCCGAGAATCCTTCTCCCTATTGTTATTTCAAAGATTTGTGACTGTTTGTAGTTGATAATCGCGAACTAAAACCCCTATCTGACATTCGTGTCACCCCTTTAATTTGATTAATATCTTTTTCAATAATTTATATTCCTATGGTTGATTAGACCATGTTTGTACTTCTTATTTTAATTTAAAACACGTACCGCTCCCTGTGGGATTCGACCCCAACTCATTTAGTTGGGTTTTATACTGATTTACGATCGTTGACACCTAAAATTGGATGAGTTGTGCTTGAAACGTTAATCATAGGTCGAACCCAAGATTTCAAATCCCAGAACCCCATCGACGGTTGACCAGGATGGACCGTGGATCAGTCCACAGATCGTCGATCAGTTCCATCGGTGGCCCCGACAGCTTTTAAGGCAAGGGTCGTTTGGGTTTTTTCCTATGTGTTGGACCCCTAAACTACGTCGTTTAAGCCCTAAACTACGTAGTTTTGGTCAGTTATAGCCTAGTAACTTAATTAGAACTTACCCCAGGTCAATTCATTCTCCAAAATTCATCCAATTAGAACGAAAAGAGGAGAAAGTAGTCGAGCAGCCCTAGTTCAAGAACACAACAAGGTTTTGCTAGTTCCAACCCCAAAATCAAAAGATTTCTCGGTGAAATTCGTCATCAGGTATGTGGGATTTCACTAGTGGGTTCCTTTCATCCAATAGGTCCCTGGAATTCAGTCAGATTCTTGATTCTGTACAACATGTTAGACCTAGGATTTCTAGAAATCCAGTAGATTACTATGATTTAGTTATTTTAACGTTCCTAATCAGATTATCATATCTTAAGTATTGTTTTTGCGTAGATTCTTACATAAACTCAAAACCCTAGTTATGTAGTTCTTTTAGTTCATGAATTACACTTGCTAGGTCAGATTACTCATTTATACATGCCTCAGTTAAGAATGTTTCATTATCAGCACATTAATGTTGCATTTTCAATTAGCATTTCAGAATATCGAGCTATCCAATTTATTTCAGTTATATTGTATTTTATACATTCTATTGGGAGTAGGCTTAATATCGAGTTGGACTAGGGTCAGTCACCCTCATAGTCCCAGAACTACATGCCCCCGTAGGTTTATAAGTCCCCTATGTGGGCAACCGTTTAGTGATCACACCAGTCATGCCTCTATACCTCTGGCAGGATATATTGGGTCCTCTCGATGGGACGTATACATCGGACTCCACATTTAGCTCATGTGGTTTTATGTCGGTTATTGGTAGCTTCCACAGACAGATTCTAGTGTATTGACCAGGTTATCAGTTACAGTTTAGTCTTCAGTTTCAGTATGTTATAAACTTGGTCACTACATTTGGTCAGATCATATTCAACATGTTTAGCATATTTATCATGCTCATCTTATATTATTGCTCAGTTATATGCTTTGTTCAGTTATGTATATTGTTTAGTTTTATTCTATCATGCATGCTCAGTACCTTTCAAGTACTGACGCATACTCTGCGCTATATTTTCCCGTGATGTAGGTTCGGGTCCTCAGCATTCAGATCACGCATATGTCAGTTCCTGATCTTTAGTTCAGCAGCATCAGTGGTGAGTCCTTATTCTTCGAGGATGATTGACATGATTATCTTTCTATTTTCAGTATTTAGTTTTAGTTTTTGCTAGATTTAGCTGGGGGCATGTCCCAACATCTCTAGTCAGTTAGGGGCTTTATTCAAACATAATTTAGATTCAGTTTTAGTTGAGTTTGATCTTTTAGTTGTCATTAAACTTAGTTTTATATATTCAGATAGTAATGGGTATTCCCCATCATTTCACTTTATGATATGTCTCTAGCTTCTGCACAGTATGAATTTTATGTTGAAAATCTTTAAGTATGCTTATGATATGCCAGCAGGGTTAGCTTGGGGTCACTCGTGATCCTAGGTCCTGTGTCCGCGTTTTGAGGATATCCTCGGGGCGTGACAAAGATGAACTTTCAACTAATCAAAAAACATATATGAATAAGTCGAATCAAAGACAATAACTTATAATGTGAATAGAAAAAAATAGAGAATATAAACAAAAGTAGAAAAGAGTGACACAAACACAAAATAAATATGAGAAAATTGTAGAAATCTCAAGTCTAGGATTAGAGAAATCAAGTATTGTATTGATGATTAAAATTGGTAAGTACATACTCCTTATATAGGGAGAGAATTGTAGAGTCCTATGTTAACTATACTTAGAGTCCTACTACAATACCTATTACTACTACTATAATCATAATAATAATAATAATAATAATAATAATAATAATAATAATTCAATTATAAATAATCTAATCCTATTCGTAATATAATCCTAATCATAATATAATTCTAGTCGTAGTGTAATCCTAATCATAATGTAATCCTAATTGATATAAGTAGTCTAATGCTAGTGTGACTCTAACTCTACAACAGTTCTGTAAACACGTCAATCAACTTTGTTGGACCTGTTCCTTTGACATGTTCCAATCATCAACTTCCTTCATATTCAACACTTCGTTGTAGACACGCCAGTCAGCTTCGTTGGACATGTTCCTTTGACATGTTTCAATCATCAGCTTCCTTCATCTTCAACAAAAATGTGCCTACACAAAGTAGGATTGATAATCTAATAATTTGATGAATTATGATAGTTATTTTGTGATTTTTCACTATATATACACAATATATATCATTTAGTAAATGAATATATTGTATTGAATTGATCAAAAGAATTTACTCCACATTGAATATACCAAGCAACTTTTCAAATTCTCCATATGTTTATCACCACGAAGAGATGTTTTACTTTTTACATTAGGGATCGGAAGATAAAGCATTTATAGAAATTGAATACACATAACTCCATGTCTTTTGATTTATCTAGTTCATTCATTTGCTATATTATTATTTACATTTATTAGAAGATAGACTTACTTTTTAGCAAAAAAATATAACATAAATATGAGTTAAATAAATGACAAAATATTGATGGGTATTTTCGTGTATATATATACATATTCAATAGCCTAATGCATTGAACTAAGTGTATATTTATATTCTTGTACAATATTTTTGTAGGAATAATATTTAATTGAAGGATATTAATGTCATTCAATATTTTATGGACATTTTGATAATTCAATTTTTAAAATATTTTGGTTTCACTTATATATATACTTACTATTTACTAATGTAATAGAAGTTTTATTTCTCTTTTTTATATGCGAAGAGAAAATGACAAATTAATTTATGATTGCTATTCAATATTTAATTAATAAAATATTTTATAACTTTTTTTATTTAGTATAGGGGTAAAATGGAAATCCAATTTTAAATTTTGGAGCTTTCCACTTTTAATAATAATAATAATTATTATTTATAATAATATGATGATAAGTTAGGAAAATGAAGAGGTGTAGTTATGAAGTTGATTTTAAATGGAAAAATGATTTTTAAAAAATAAATTAATAGGTAAGGGGTATTTTTGTAATTCAACTTTTGACTTAGATTATTCCTACTTTTAATAATACGAGTGTGAATTTATGAATAATTTGCTACAATTTGTTCACCAACTCTTTATTATGTGGTACCTCAAACTTCATTGAATTTTGAACTTAATCAATTGTTACAAATAACCCTGAGAGTTTTTAAGAAGAAGAAGAGTAGAAAACTTTAAAAAATCGTAGTTTAAAAGTGAAAGGAAGCCCTCTATTTATAGCTAACAAATAGTAGTATTAATAGGTGTTAATTGTTCCTTATCAGAATAGTTACAACCATTCGTAAAAGTCAATGCTCATCGGAAAAATCACAACCTTTTGCAAAAGTCACAACTCATCGGAAAAGGCACAACCCTTCGAAAAAATCACAACCCTTCGAAAAAATCACAACCCTTTGAAAAAATCACAACCTTTCAGAAAAGTCACAACTCATCGAAAATGTCAAACATAAAAATTTCTCAAATTAAAATGAACACAAAAAAATAGGAAAAAAATATATGAAACTATACATATCCAATGAAGAAGGAAGACGAAAATATATGTTCATGCTATATTCACTATAGAGTTCCATTTGATTAAAATCTTTTGTCACCAACACTTTACTTTCTTAGTTCATTTTTACTAACATATCTATTAAAAAATAATTATTATCATGTCTATATTATCATATTATAAGTAAAAGTGAAAATCTATTTTTGAAATAGTGGATTTAATATCAAAACTAATGATTCAATGGACTACACTGATGCTTGTTGTTTTAGCAAAATTAGAAAGAAACTGCTTCATTTGAGGGTAAAAAAAACAAAAAAAAAAAACCCAAAGAAGACATATCTTACCCAAATCATGTGATTTTATTCATATTTGTTTATTATTATTGTCTTTCCCACAACATTTCGTTACTGTTAACTCATGAAAATCGTACGAAAAAATACGAGTGTGAATTTATGAATGATTTTCTACAATTTGTTCACCAACTCTTTCTTATGTGGTACCTCGAATTTCGTTAAGTTTTTAACTTAATCAACTGTTACAAATAACCCTGAGATTTTCTAAGAAGAAGAAGAAGAGTAGAAACTTTTAAAAATTGTAGTTTAAAAGTGAGAGGAAACACTCTATTTATAGCTAACAAATAGTAGTATTAATAGGTGTTAATTGTTCCTTACCATAAAAGTTACAACCTTTTGTAAAAGTCACTGCTCATCGGAAAAATGACAACCTTTTTCAAAAGTCACAACTCATCAAAAAGGGCACAACCTTTCAAAAAAGTCGCAACCCTTTGAAAAAATCACAACCTTTCGGAAAAGTCACAACCCATCGAAAATGTCAAACATAAAATTTTCTCAAATTAAAAGGAACACAAAATAATAGGAAAAAGGTATATGGAATGATACATAGCCAATGAAGAAGGAAGACGAAAATATATGTTCATTCTATATTTACTATAGAGTTCCATTTAATTAAAATCTCTTGTGACCAACACTTTACTTTCTTCATTCATTTTTACTTACATATCTATTAAAAAATAATTATTATCATGTCTATATTATCATATTATAAGTAAAAGTGAAAATCTATTTTTGAAATAGTGGATTTAACATCAAAACTAATGATTCAATGGTGATGCTCGTTGTTTTAGCAAAATCAGAAAGAAATTGCTTCATCTGAGGGTAAAAAAATAAAAAACCAAAGAATAAATATCTTACCCAAATCATGTGACTATTCATATTTTTTTATTATTATTGTCTTTACCACAATATTTCGTCACTGTTAATAGTGCTGGCAATTTAGGCCCACTTTTCACTGACCCGCCCAAATAGCCCAACAAATATGAGTTGAAAGAGTGATTTTAAATATGGGTAATATTTGGGCTTATACCTTAAAAAATTGGCACAGCATGACATCTCATTTTTCTAATTGGCAACATATAGCCATCTTTTATTTTCTTGACAAAAAAAGATTTTTAAAAATTAAATTTTGCAATTAGTAGCTCACGTATTGGGAAGTTTTTAAAAAAAAATTAAATTAAATAATTTTTGAAGGTGGCAGCATAATGTCCTTTTTTATTGGGAAGTAGTTTTTTTCTCCCTTTTTTTCTCTGCTTTCCCATACACACACGATTCTTTTGAATGATGTTTTTTTATTGATTATGTAGATATTTATCCAATTCTTCTTCTTCATTACTTTGAATAAAAGATGATTTACTTTCTTGTTTATTAGTTTTACATATTGAATTCTATAAAAATATTCGTCCATAGTGTATTTTTTCTCTTTCGCTTTTAAATTCTTGATGGTTTGTTGATGTCTACCCGTCAATTTCTCTAATTGTTAGCCAATGTTTGATCCCCTCTTGTATTGTCGTTCAATTTTTTTTTGGAGTTTTAATTTTTGAAATTGAAGGTTATATCTAATTTAGGCAAAAATTTACGTAATAGTAATTAATTGTGGGTATCAATTGTCATGTTTAAGAAAGTTATCCTAGGATTATTCATAAAAATGGGGATTGTGATTCTAATTTTGTGGATTCTCCATCCATAACTCTAAATTTTATAGCCATGTAAGTTCTTCTCGTTATCCGATTCGACTTGTGTGTTTGCTATTGAACATTTTATATTTCATGTGCAATCCTCATTTTCTGAAGAAAGAATCTGGAATGTATACAAATTTTGAGAGAATGAATACACGGAT
>JAJOOS010021570.1:0-24965 GCA_029582725.1 Solanum chiquidenum
ATAATTGTAGGCTGCCCAAAAAGCATACATATATACCTATATGTATATACCTAATACCAACACTTTCAATTTATATGTAATTCTAATTAGAAAATTACTTAAATACCCCCATACAATAGCTTAAATTACGATCACAATTATGTCAAGCAAGATTGCAAATATCACAAAATTTCAAGTTCCCAAAATGAGAATAAAACATATTGTAGTAATTAAGCAATGGTGTATCGACATGCAAAAGTTGGTCTAGTATTTTGGGGCGTTAATAGTTATCACTCCAACACAGATATGACACATTTGAGGCACTCTATGGGTAGGGATGTAGATCACCCATATGATGGTTTGAGGCTGGTTATGTGAAACCATTTGGGGTTGATTTTGTGAAGGATGCTCAAGATAAGGTGAGGAGTAATCAAGCTAAGTTTCTAGCAACCCATAGTAGACAGAAGAAGTATGCAGATCATAAGGTGAGAGACATGGCGTTTCAAACTGGTGAGAATGTTCTTCTTAAGGTATCACCCACGAAAGGGGTGATGAGATTCGGCAAGAAAGGTAAGCTAAGTCCGTGATACATTTGTCCCTTTGAGGTTCTTGAATGTGTAGGATCGGTAGCGTACATATTGGCTTTACCTCCTAATCTATCGGGTGTTCATCCGGTATTTCATGTGTCCATGTTGAAAAGAAATGATGGTGACGGAGATTACATCATTAAGTGGGAATCAATTGTGTTAGACAAAGACCTTCAATATGAGGAGGAACCGATTGCAATTCTTGATCGTGATGTGCGTAAGTTGAGGACCAAAGAGATTAAGTCCGTGAAAGTTCAATGGAAGCATCGTCCAGTTGAGGAAGCTACTTGGGAGACCGAGAGGGACATGCGAGACAAGTATCTCCAATTGTTCGTCACTTCATGTACTACTTCATTCCTTCCTTAGCCTATTTTTCCTAAGTTGTCACTTGGGGACGAGTGATGGGTAAATTGGTATCTATTGTAATGACCTATTTCCATCGTTATAGAAATGCCAACGGGGGAAAATTTAGGACCGGAAAACTTTTTCGTAATATTTGGATTTTCCCAACCTAATCCAGATTTGGATGAAATCAGAGTCATTAAGGTGTAGAGAAATCTGGTAACAATCCGGTGATTTATTTATGATTATGATTACATAGGTGTATAGATACCTCGTTAAGGAATCCATACAACTTTACAGAATTAAATTTGGGCCAATAGAACTCCCAAAATCGACCTTAGCGTAAAAGGTATTTTCTGAGCATCGCTGGTTAGAGGTGTGTTGTGAAATAAAGATTTTGGAATTCTTTAAATAGCTCACTGGTTCGTGCAAGCTTCTTTGGCGGTGCTTTTGGTCGCTCTGGCGGGGGCTACAGCGGGGTGAGGGTCGTTGTGGCGGGTTTGATGCGACTTAAAGTCGTAAATAAATCCCTAAACGACCTTATTTTACACTTTTCGATTTTTAGAGCTAAGGAACGAACCCCAGGCGACTCCTAACAATTTTCCACTATTCTTGAGGCTAAAGGTAAGCTTTTCACTTCCCGAATCCATTTTTCGATCCGTATAATGTAATAGAATGGACAATTAATGATGGGGGAGGGTTTTGATCTAAATTCTATGGTGGAAACAACCCTATTTTGGATACTTGGGATCATGAGTATGATCTAGGGTTGTTAGAATTTTTATTAATCCGGGTAATTAGTGATTGTTTATTGATTCCCGTGTTATTATGAATGTGTGTAGACCAAGAACAAGCGGAACAAATCCGGAAAGGGAAGGATCAAGTTTCTTAGGGTTTCAAGCTTGTTTCGAGGTATGTGATGGTTGTGATTCTATGATTGTATGATGTATGCTTGTTCTTGCTTCATTATGATACATGTATGTATATGAATGTTGCATTATTGATCACACTTATTGTAAATGAGGTAGATGAATGATGATTACCATGAAATCATGACTTAATTGTATTATCTTGAGGTTATACTTGTGCTTGTGATTGTGGTGTGTTGAATGGATCGGTTGCCACATTCCGGCATAACTAACTTGGATCAGTTGCCACGTTTCAGTATAATTATGGGATCGGTTGCCACATTCTGGCCTAATCATTGGATCGGGTACCACGTTCCGGTATGCTAACTGTTTGGGTTTGGGTTCCATGAGAGGACCAATGACTTGTCATAATTGTGTATTTTGAGACATGTGAAGTTGTTTGTTGTTCGTAAATGTTGATGATATTGTATATGTTCGATATATGCATGGGATTATATTGTTGTTTGACTTATGTATGTTTCACTTAATGGGATAGTCGTGTGATCCTACCAGTACACTGTGGTTGTGTACTGATACTGCACTTGCTCTTATTTTTGTTGAGTACAGGGCATCTTCAAGTGGCTACTGACAGACCTCGCTTAGGAGATCAGTGATCGTTCAAATTAAGGGTGAGCCAATTCTTCTGGGCTGCCATGGGTTCTCTTTTGTCTATGTCCACCATTTCCGGACTTAGACTAAGTTCTAGGTAGTTGATTAGTTCATTAGATTAGGGTTGCATCCCTTCTTGTTTAGACTTGTTGAACTTTAGATGTTTTGGTACATTGACACTACAAGAAACAACACTTACTGTGACAATATTTAGTGGCAACTCTGTTTTTTGCTACAGAAGCTACGTATTCAGTGGCAACAATTGTTGTCGCTCCTGAACATTTATCTTTAGAGGCGACTTATTTTGTGTCGCCACTAATAGTTGTCACTAAATCTAAAATTATACTCCCGCTGAAATAAAAATTTTCGCTCCAAATATTTAGTAGCATCTTATTAAACGCCGCCTCTAAATATAATTTTCTAGCGATCAGGTCGCCTCTAATATTAATTTAAAACAAAAACAAAAATAAAATAAAATGAAGGTTCTAGTTAAAATAAAACTAAAGAGTCATTTGTTCCTCTTTGCTCAAACTAAAATAATCAAATGTTCCTCTTAGCTCAAATGGGTTTTCTATAGCAAAAGGGAAAAAGAAAAACATATCAGCCATAGTCACTGAAAGCATAAAGTCTTGTATGTTTGTTGGAAATTTAAAACATGGTTCAGTCAAACTTTGAGATTGTAAAAGCCTTTCTTTCTATATTTGTACGGTAAGAAGGTAAATGCCTCTTAAAAGGCAGGTTTATGGAAACAGACTTTCAAAAGAACGAACATGTAATGCTAATGTGACTGCTACTGTTGTGTATGGTTGTGGCCATTTATGATAGAAAATATAATTGCGGTTAATGCTTGAAAAGTGTGATGTAAAACATTGAGGGGATAACATGTGAAGTTAGAGAACAAGAAATTCCTTTTCCATTTTGCCTTTTAATTTGTTGACTTCCAAGAAAGCTATTATTCCAAGCACTTCATTGGAATTCTTTCATTTTGTAATGTCAAATAATCTTCTAAAGAAGCTGCTTAAAGTTAATGTTATTTACCATAATTGGTTTCCAAATTACACACTTTCTTACACTCCATTTTATGAATAAAAAATGAATCCGTTAGTGATTCAATAGTAGTTGTCATCTGGGAAACAACTCATTTTACTTGAGACATTTTGAAACCTATTTCTTTGTATGTACTCTGATTCGTTACAAGATGTTTAATGACTCCTCTAAACTTAATTTCAGATTCTATTTGCTATGAATTGTGAATTATGTTTTAAATAGTATGAACATGATTCAAAGTAAAAGTAGAGTCTCATTTAGCTACGATTTGTGTACATGTAAATATCTCATTTTGATTGGTGATTTATGTATGTGTTTTCTGTTATAGTTCCATTGAGTTTGGAGATTCTAACAATTATGGTGTGGTGACCATTTGGTAGTTTGTTGGACAAGAGAATTAATAGTTTTGCTAATAGTGCTAAGAACCCCTGTAACGTTAAAGCTTCTGGCAACATTATATCTAGTACTAGTACTATTAATCCTAGTATTAGTAGATCTATAGCCACCTGATTGTATTAATTCATTATATATATAAAACTATCTCCTTTTACCAAAAAAAAGTTTGTTGGCCTAAAATTTGCTCCTAGAATGGATTGAAATTATATGATAGAAGCAGATTATTGACAGTCCAAATCTATAATGTAAAATCTGTAAAATAAACGTTACATTTTCTTTTAATCTACTGCAAAATACTTACTCTAATTATACAAAAATTATTTGTTTGACTTGTTAAAGAATTGACACCTTTGTTGGAGAATGGAGTACTTACATTTTTTTATACAGTGATTTATTTACTACACTTTGTGCGTTTCTTTCTAGTTAGCTAATCCTCACTTCTCTTTGTTTAAATCTATTTATCTGGGCTTCTCTGTCTATTGTTTATCATTGTAAAAAAATTAAATTATGAATTGTTTTCTGTTGAGAATAGGAATGGATAAAAGTTGGTTAAATATTAGGAAAAGAGTTGACCAAAGATATAGAGATGGAGTTGAAGGTTTTCTTAACTGGACATTCAGTCAATCTGGAGTGAATACCATGATTCGCTGTCCTTGTAGAGGATGTATGAACACCGTGTTCAAGCTACGAATTGATGTAAGAGGTGACTTATTGAAAAAGGGCTTTTGGGATTCTTATAAAGTGTGGGACTTGCATGGAGAAGTATTAGTTACAGTTGAAAACTCTAATGCCGCATGTAGTGCTGAAGTAGAAGCTGATGACATTGAAGAGGATGACATTATTGAAATGATTCATGACGCTTGTGGATATATGGGGAATAATATTAATTCGTCTGAGGAAAATGAAGAACCAAATATGCATGCAACAAAGTTTTATAAATTGTTGGAAGACGCTCAGATAGAACTTTATCCTGGTTGCACAAAAGTCTAAAAGTTATCTTTTGTTATTAAATTACTTCACTTGAAGTGCCTCAACCATTGGAGCAACAAATCGATGGATGAGTTATTAAGCTTCTTTAAAGAAGTTCTTCCCAAGGGGTCATTATTACCTAGTTCTTTTTATGAAGCTAAGAAAATTCTTCGTGATCTAGGCTTGGGGTATACAAAAATAGATGCATGTCAGAATGATTGTATTTTATATTGGCGCGATTACGTCAATGCCCAATCATGTCCAAAGTGTGGAATGTCTAGATGGATATCACTAGAAAACAAAGGCAAGAAAGTAGCTCATAAAGTATTGCACTATTTTCCAATCAAACCAAGGCTTCAAAGATTATACATGGCAAAAGAGACATTAAAGAAGATGAGGTGGCACAAGGAGGAAAATATTGATGACGGTGTCTTGCGTCATCCATCTGACTCAATAGAATGGAAATCTTTTGATGAGTGTTATCCTTTCTTTTCATCTGAGTTAAGAAATGTTCGATTGGGTTTAGCAAGTGATGGGTTCCAACCTTTTGGAAATATGAGTTCAAATCATAGTATTTGGCCTGTCGTTCTAGTTACATATAATTTGCCACCATGGGATTGCATGAAAGATTCATATTTCATGATGCCACTTCTTATTCCAGGTCCTAAATCTCCAGGCAATGATATTGATGTATACTTACAACCTATGATTGAAGAGTTGAAAGAATTATGTGATGGGGTGGAGACTTATGATGCACACACAAAATCTAATTTTCTTATGTGTGTGGCTCTCATGTGGACGATTAATGACTTTCCCGCATATGGAAACCTTTCAGGATGGTCAACCAAAGGCAAGCTTGCATGCCCTTGTTACCATAAAAGACACACAATCGATTTCCTTGCGCAATAAGTTGTGCTATATGGGTCATCGTCGCTTCCTTCCTATGAACCATCCATGGCGTAAAAATAGGGTGTTATTTGATGGGAAAGTTGAAATGGGGGTTGCACCTAGCCCTTTAACAGGTGATGAAACACTTATGCAGATACAAGAGTTAGGCAATGTGAGTTTTGGTAAAGGGAAAAAGTGAAAGCGTAATGTTTCTAACAATGCTTATAATTGGAGGAACAAAAGTATCTTTTTTCAATTGCCTTATTGGAAGAGTCTTAAGTTAAGACATAACCTTGATGTGATGCACATAGAAAGAAATGTCTCCGACAATATTTTATCGACTGTGATGAGTATAGTTGGAAAGACAAAGGACACATTGAAAAGTCGATATGATTTGGTGGACCTTAGAATTAGGCAAGGATTGCATCCAATTGAGGATGTGGATAATATTTTATTGCCGGATGCTTGCTATACATTGTCTTCTCAAGAGAAGTTGAAGTTATGTGAATTCTTAGATAATTTAAAGGTTCCAGATGCCTTTTCATCAAATATTTCAAGGTGTGTGAACGTATTTGAGAAAAAGATACATGGATGGAAGTGTCATGATCATCATGTATTATTGCAAGACATTTTACCAATAGCTATACGTGGTTTGTTGCCTAAGGAAGTGTGTGAACCAATTATAGCCTTAGGCAAATTTTTCAAGAATTTATACTCTAAGTGTCTGACCATTGAAGATCTTGATATCCTAGAGGCTGAAATTCCTATCATATTGTGCAAACTTCAAATGGTTTTCCCCCCGTCATTTTTTTATGTCATGATTCATTTGCCAATACACTTGGCAAGAGAGGCAAAACTTGGTGGACCAGTTCAATATCGGGATATGTACCCTATTGAGAGCTAACAGATAATTTATAATTTGAATACCAATGTATTTAAAATGTAATATTCTCTAATTATATTAATAAGAAATCTATATCTAGGTATTTACGAACACTTAAGTCAGATGTTCGCAACCCACGTTGTCCAGAAAGCTCAATTGTTCAAGGTCATATGGCAAGGGAAAACCTTATGTTTGGCTCAATATATTTAAAAAATATCTCAACCAAGTTCAATAAACCAACAAGAAATGATGATGGATTTGAATCAAATGGTGATATATCTATCTTTAAAAAAAGTGGGCAAACAAAAGGGGCTTCAGATGGAATCAGACTACCTCATGATGAGTTCAACCAAGCATGTATGTATGTTCTTCAAAATTGTGAAGAGGTTTCACCATTCATGGAGTAGATCTTTTTTTAATTCAAATATAATTTCATATTGAGATAATTTAATTAATCTTTACTAACACAAAACATAGGGAATACATGAGAGAAATGGAAATACAAGGTGCAACGAGACCTCAAGGGATACATAATAACAAATTTATTGAGTGGTTTCGTGCACGTGTAAGTGTTTACTTCAACAACGCTTTACTATTAGTGTTGACATATCATTATAAACAAGTCTTATTGATTTTTGTAGATATTTGTACTAGCTGCACAAGGACATGCAACTGATGAGCTCATAAGCTTAGTTGTCGGTCCTGAACCATTGGTGCATCGATATTCGATATTTATGGTGAATAGATTTAGGTTTCAAACAAAAGAGCTTGTGAGAAAAACGCAGAACAGTGGAGTTCTTGTGAGAGGAGATGATGCAGACTCTAATAAGGAGTATTATGGTGTATTGGAGGACATTTATGAGTTGCGTTATGTGGAAAACCGAAAAGTTTATCTATTCAAGTTCCATTGGTAGGATGTGGCTCGCCTAGGAAGAGGATATAAGATTGACCATTATAGTTTTACAAGTGTAAATACTCATTGTGCTTTGAATACAAATGAGCCATTTGTGTTGGCATCTCAGTCTGAACAAGTCTTCTACTTGAATGACATGATCGATAAAGATTGGCTTGTTGTTGTAAAGACAAATCCTCGGGACCTTTTTAATATGCCTGATGTTGAAGAAGAAGAATTAATAAATGACGAAGTTTATCAACAAGAGAAAGTCGAATGTAATATTTTGAATACCAATGATCATGAAACTAATATTGAGGTGTCTTTACGTAGAGATAATATTGAACCAGAAGTTGTTTTGCGTACTAATGATCAAGAAAATGAGGAATATGATTTTATTAATGACCATCATACAGATGTATCTGAGGATGAAGAAAGTGAAGAAGAGTCACTTGTTGATAATGATGGAGAGGACAGTGATACATCCTTCTGAAGATTGAGAAACAAAATCGGTTCATATAGATGTCTACATGTTTTTTGGAAGTTCTTTGTATTTTGTTCTTTTGAGACTGAGATGAAATTAATTCATAACGCTTGTGGCTTTAGCTTTATAAATTGATCTCTGTTTTTAGTAGAATCAGTGAGTTACATTTCACCAATTAAGCAACAGTTGTCAGCAAAATGTCCCACATTTCTTAAATTTATGGATTGATATTTTATTTGGCTGTCAGTGAGTTACTTTATTTTACGAATTGATATTTTATTTGGCTTGTAGACATATTCTTAATCATCTTTAATTTCTTATTTTGATACTTGTGATTTTTATTTGATGTTGCAGGAAATGAAAGGAACTGGACGAGGTAAAATTGGAAGAGTTGGTGTAAAAAGTGGACGTGGCAATTCTCGAGGAAGTGAAAGTTTTGGAACTATGTCTCAGCCACAACTACAACCAATAAGAGTTACCGAAATATCATTAGAAGCAGAACAATCATCTAATCCAAATCAAGGACCTCTACAGATAGGCCAAATATCAAGTCACCCTCTCCCAAGAACATCTCTAGAGATACAATCATCCAGAAATCTTGAAGAAAACAAACTCCCCTCTCCAGAGGTTGAAACTGGAACAGGTTAGTTCACATCCCTTCTTAGTAAGAAACGACTGACTAGTGTTCTACCTGATTGTTGTTAGAGGATACCTGTTGGGGTTTTAGTTTGTTGCTGTTCAACACTATTATTTTTTTATACAAGAAAGTATGTTGGTTAAGTGGCAGAATACTAGTATATTTTGGTTTTGCATTAATAGTATTATACAAGAACTATTTGATGTTATGTTCTTTGAGCTTTTATTTGCTTTGCAGTTTCTCGCGTCAATAGAAAGAGAGGAAGAGGAAAATATAAATCTAAAACTGTTGATATTAAAACCAAGTATGGAGGGAAAATCAAAGTAATTATTCCATATGACATTGATAGAGTTGTGGGCTAGAGATATTCTTAATTACTCTTGCTTGATCATGAGGAGCAGCATCTCGTTCTGAGATGGAAATTGGCAAAAGATTATTTTAAAACATGGATAAGCAATGTGGTATAAGGTCAAGGTAATAAATCACTTTTAATTTTGTATTGCCTTTAGATTACCTGATTTATCAAATTTAATATTACAATGTGTTTAGGACAAATTTGAAGTTTGCGATGGACTAAGAGAGCATAAGTTACAAGGCTTTGTGATAAGCACTATGCAAAGACTCTTTAGAGCTTGGAAAGCTCGATTGCATAACTGTTACTCTGCCTATAGTACTGATGAAGACAGATTGTCGTATCGTCCTGAGGATGTTGAGTTGGAGGATTGGAAATACCTAGTTAAGTATTTTGGCAGTGAATAATTCAAGGTAACTTAATTTAAAACTAGACGTTCCATAATCTTACTTAAGTTTACATGAACAGACTATACTCTTTTAGTAGCACATTAGGATAAATATTTTCTGAACTCCTGACTTGGTGCAGGTTGTCAGTGAGAGAAACAAAAAAAATAGAGAAAAACAAATAACTAAGCATTCTTGTGGTACAAGATCATTTGCAGAAGTAGAGAAATCTACGGTGAAAATATATTTGTTCCTCAATTATTTCATATACTTCTTTGCTACTTATATACATCTACTCATATATATTTTTTCTTATTGAACTATATTGTAGAGAAACCCTGAATCGGGAGAAAAAGACACACCAGATAAAGGTTGGGAGATTCAACACACACATAAAAATTCTAATGGAGAACGTGAATGGTTGGATCCACAATCACAATAGATTTATGTAATTCCCTAAAATAATTGCCTTGTTATCTTTTTGACCTACTACAAGTTACTTTCAATATGTAAGTTATGTTTTTGTGTAAATGGTTGCGGATTATTGTAGGGTCAGCTCCAACAACTTGTTATTGAACAACAATCTGAAGAGATCGAGCATCGCATGACTAGGGATGATATCTTATCTTCAGTTCTTGGTGAAAGATCAGGCTATGTTCGGGGAAAAGGATACGGAAAGAAACCTCCTAAAAAGACTAAAATACAGCAGGCATACATAGAGGCTAGTGTGTCTTCATCGATGGAAAATATGCGTCAAGAGATGCAAGCTGATATGGATCGAAAGTTGCAAGAAGAACGAGAGAAAATGACTGCTGATTTAAAAAGAAATATGGAAGAATATTTGCAAAACAATTTGGAAGAGGAGCGTGAAAACATGAAAGGCAAAGTGGACAAGTTGTTTCAAGAACAAATGGCCATTATCATGACTAGAATGCAACATGTACTTTCTCTTGCTCCTGAGCAATTCTTCTCCTTTCATTGTATGTTCTTCTCACCGTAAAATCTCAAATGTTATTTAAAGATCTTATTTGCCTCTCAGCGAAGGCATTTTCTACCACATATCAAGAAAGAATTTGTGGGATTTGTTTGTTTTTTCAAGATTTTGATATTATGAAGTTGTTAGCTCAGTTTATTGATTTCCCTTATATGTAGGTTCTTTGTTTTTAGCGTGAAATGCCTCAGTTATCAAGGGATTTTAGTTGTGGGTGGATTGGTTTTTCTTTTTAAAGATTAAGTCTGAGATAAATATTTGTTTAATTGTGAAAAAGTATTATGTCTTCTAGTCTCTCTCTCGTGTATGCATGAAAAAGTATTATGAAGCTTTTCATAAGTTGTCTTGTAATGTGAGTAAATGTTTCTTGTTCTGCCTCTGCTATTAATATTAGAAAAGATTGTGTCTTGTTACTTAAGTGACTAACTTGGAATCATTTTAGCCTCTTGACATATTCTTATTTCCTTCTGTGTCTTTACTCTTTTTTAACACAATATGAACTAATGTAACTGGATCTATGTCACTATTATAATATAACACTATTATTACTGGATCTCTCAATCATCACTAGAATTAGAAATTTGATTTCTGATGGATGTAGCACTTAAGAGAACAAATGAGATTCTCTTACTGTGTTAGATATTTTAATGTCCATATCATGTATAGTTCTGATTGTTGATTGAAATAGAGTATTTGCTTGTTGTGTTACAATTAAAATTCTTGGTGTGGGTTTCCGAATGACAACAACTGCCAGTATCTTATTATATGTTTTCATACACAAAAAAATTAAGTATTGAAACTATGATGGTGTTGATTTTAAAGTCTTATGTTACTCCTGTTATTATTAGCATTGGATTGTGAGAATTAGAAAGTGATTGTGTGTTTTTCTAATTTCAAGGACAAGGTTCTTAAACAATGGGGCACGATCAAGAAGTAGTTTTAAGGCGTGCAATGGAAGTTTTTGCTTTTTGTCCATATGTATATGGATACAACGATAACTGAACTACTAGCGTGTTATTATATATATATATATATACATATATATGTATAGTTGAATTTCTAGTACTAGGAGTATTTGTAATATTTAACTCAAAAATGCCTTTTGTGTAAATTTTGTGAAATACAGATATATGTTTTTAATAGATATATATATGTATTAATTTTATAGAATTTAATTCAAAACATTAAATATTGTTCTTCAGTGATGAGATGAATGTTGCCACAAATGCTATAGTAATTTTAGTGGTGATTTTTATATACTACTAAAAATTACTTTTTGCAGTGACATAAAAGTTGCCACTGATAATTAGTTGATTTTGTGGCGGAAAAAGTCGCTGCTAATTAATAGTGTGTAGCAGCGAGATGAAAGGTGATACTAATAGTTAATTGTTTTTTGCAACGGTAGGAGTCGCTACTGATATTAATATATAGTAGCGACAAAAGTTGCCTCAGAAAGTTTATATGTTTTTGTGGAAACAATCTTGTCACTAAAGGCCTTGTTTTAGTGGTGACTTGACAAATAGTCGTGTTGTGATTTTATTTTTGTGGCATATTTGTTAACAAATTGTGACGGATTATGTCGCCACAGATGAGTATTTTTTGTGGCGACATCCTTTTGTCGCCCCAAATAACTTTTAGTTATGGAATTACTACCAACGGAGAGAAAGTCTCCACAATAAACTTTTAGTGGCAACATTTGGAGTATTTGTGGCGACTTCTGCCGCCACAATAAGGCAGATTTCTTGTAGTGTGACTTTCAGGTTCTAGGCATTACTTCCGCAATGTTAGTTTATTATTGTTAGACTTTTGTTATAGTTTATGGGAACTCTATTTATTTCCTTAGTGTTTAACTTGCTTCCGTAACTTAAATGCCTTAGTTTTGGGTTAGTTGCTTGGTTTGGGTTGTAGTAGTGGTTCTCCACCGGAGAGTTAGTATGGGTGTCAATCAGGACGGTCTGGGTCGTGACAGAAGAGGTAGTTGCTTGTCATTTGGTGGGCCCTCTTTTTCTTTCCTTACACTTTGTTCTATTTGAGAAACAAAGATTTATATTTATTTATTAATTCCGCATTTATGTATTTAGTGGCTTATACACGTGACAACTAGATTTTTAGATTTTAATAGAAGAATAAGTTTTCCGCTTTATATTGTTCTTGTTTTTACTATTTTCCACTTTCCTTTCATTCTTGTTGGGTTGAGGCTGACTAGTCCTTGTTGGAAAAGACAAGTGTCATCATGTCCAATTTTGGGTGGTGAAATAAATAGTTAAGATTATTTATTTTCACAACATTTGAATATATAAAATTTGTCTTTGTTTAAAAATAACATAAAATCAAATAGAACACAAAATTTATCTAATATTATATTAATAAAATATTTTTAAATTTTATACAACAATTAGTGATGGTGATAACTAATGTGAGTAACTTGATTGTTATTGGCGGAGGAAGAGCCAAGAGTTGGGAATTCTAATTTTCTTTAAAATAAAGATAGGCTGGTACGAACCTATAACTCTAGTGTGAAAAGCATTTCCACGGTCTATTTTTTACTATTGTACAATCAATCATTTTGTTAAGGGTTCACAAGTTAATACACATATGTAATTATTTAATTTTCTAGTACAAATATAGGGTGTATGCAAAAGCTTAGAGTAGGCATAAGAGTTATGTTGATTGTAGGCGACAACTGTTGAGGTTTTCAGTGGGTGATGGAGTCTTTCTCCGTGTGCCACCCATAAAGGGTGTGATAAGATTCAAGAGGAGGGGAAATCGTAGCCATAGGTATATTGGTCCTTTTGAGATCCCCCAGACAATTGACGAGGTTGTATATGAGTAGGCTCTACCTCTAATATTCTCAGCTATCCACCAAGTTTTCCATGTTTCGATGTTGCGTTGGTATGTTCCTGATGGGTCTCATGTGCTTCAATATGATTCAGTAAAGCTAGATGACCTCTGGACTTTCGTGGAGGAGCCAGTTGTCATTCAAGACATAGACGTGCGCCGGATGCGTTTGAGAGTCATCCTTATGGTTAAGGTCTGTTGGAGACATTTTCTTATTGATAAGGCAACCTCGGAGACCCAACATAATATGTGGATGCAGTTCTCTGGCTTGTTTGAGCCTTGAGGTACTTTTTGACTCTTACTATTATGGATGAAAGTCCTTTGTACTAATGGATGTCGTAGTAACCTCCATGTCATTTATGTTCTTATGCCACCTGTTCATCCTTTAGAGAATTCCTCTAGGGGAACCCAATTCATTTATGACTCGCTCGGACTGTTGGTTCGACCACCTAGTCATTTGTTTAGGTTTTGTATGAGTTTTAGTATTTTAGAGGGTTTTGAACCTTGAACGGTCAGTTTTGAACAAAAGTTCAAGAAGATAACCTCAAATCCAATTATGACGATTCTATCCGGTCTGGAAGGGTCATTTTAGGCCAATAGTATGGTCGACATGACTCCTGAGGCTTTAAGTGTGAGTCTATACAATTAGGCATTTTAACTTTTTAGTTAAGGCCTAAGTTTGACTTTAGTCAACATTCTAAGTAAACAAGCTTGGATGAAAATTTCATCAGCATGGTTAGCTCTGAAATGTGTAGTTTGGTCTAGAACGACCCTTTATTTTGATCTCGAGTCTCCTAGGCTTATTCCAAGCCCCCTTGTGGATTTCGGCTTAAAATAGAGTTTGAGGGTGGGATACACTTGTTACCTAGATGATCTCGTATGGGAATTTTGACTACTACGTTGCAACTTGAATATTAAATTTGGTAGTGTTGCATGTCTCGTTTGTGTGCACGGGATTATGAATGAATTCGGAATTGCCCCGTCAGAGATTTGAAACTTGTCAAACCAGTTGATATGCATCAGCTGGGCAGGCCATTTTCGGCCTTCACGATCCCCAGCTGAGGGTTACGTTCGTGGAGACCATTGGGCCTAGCCGTCGTGTTCACATAATATTGTCCCCGCTTGCGAGGCTTCGCGTTCGCGTGGACCCGGTTGTTTTCGTAGGACTTGGACTTCCCTTGCCTACAAGTTCGCGAGATTTTCTCTGCGGTCGCAATGGCCGACTTCCAAGTTGTCCATGATCTTGGGGCTTGGCCTCCACGATTGCGGTGAAGAGTTTCGTCCAGTCTTTTTAAATAAGACTTAGACGCGACCAGCTCTAGCTTCAAGAATTGAAATTGAGTTTTCTCTCTCATTTTAGATCAAATTTGGGTGATTCAACGTCCCACGTGTCCAAAATTGTTGAGGATTTATTGTGGAGTTACTGGATATTGTTGGTGAACCTCCATTTGAGGTTAATTCTGCGTCAAAGCTACTATCTCAAGTTATGTTTTTAGCTAAATGGTTGCTTTCTTGCATGTTGTTGTTGTTTTCTATTTCGGGCCTCGAATTATGTTCAATCTATGAACACAAGCTCAAGCATAGTTTAGGACTTCTTAAAGGAGTTAATTCCAGAAATTTCAGTACAGGTCCCATAATTCCAGTTTGACTCCAAAATTTTTATGTTTCTATTTTATAAGATTTTGGTGTCTAAATGACCGTACTGACGTTCTGATCTTAATTTAAATAGAGTGGAAGCATTCGAAGGGCGTTCCAAAAGGAAAATATTTGCTAGTGTGATTTGAAAATTGAGCTCTCGGCCTCTAGGTTGGTTATGGCTTCATTTCTAATTAGATTGAACCTGAATGCATAAATTCATGATTATTAACGTGAATTGGGGGCAGGTACCTAGTTATTCTTTCTTCTCTTCAAAGATATCATGTTTTAGGATTGATCACCACTGTTTCAGGGTTAGTACAATGCTAGTAGGGGTTTTATATGTGTTGTTGAATGTTGTTGTGAATGACTTGCATTGGTACTTGTTATTTGAACCATATTTGGCCTTAGTCCCTATAAACTAGTGTTTCCTAAGATTCACAAACCTTGTACCCTCATTATCGTCTCCGACGTAGTTTTGGATGGACTAGATCCTTGTAGACTGGAATAGCGGACTTGAGTCTAATAGTTTGAGTCTTAGTTTAGACAATTGTGCAGCTTTGTAGACTTCTTCCTTCCCTCCCTATCTCTGCGACTCCGGTGTGTTATCGGAGTGTCGTGTTTTCATGACAAATTGAGATTGGTTTGTTCTAAGCTTGGAGCCTCATATGGATGCTTGTGGGGGGACGTCATTCCACAATGAATTAGTTCTTATTTTGGAATCCTCTTTGGAGTCGACAGGCCCCTTGTCACTTTTACTCGTCGGGTTGGGTATTGACTAGTCACTATGATTATTTCTGGTTCGAGGCTGGTGTTTATGATATGATTATATCCAGGTTGATGTTGATGATTCGAGGTCGTTATTCCCAGTCCGAGGTTGATTCTTTACGGTTTGATGCCTTCACCTCTAGTTAGAGGTCATCACTTGAGGTTTGAGTCTTTGGGTACATTTATAAGAGATGGATTGAGGCACTTAACTCTTGTGGTCATAGTTATTCGGTGTACCTGTCGGGCTTATAAGGTCCATTCGGGTTTTATTTTAACTTGCGCACAAGTGTACCTTCTAGGCTTTTTGGGGTCCAATTAGGTTTAGTTTAGTTGTACTTAGATTTACTTTTGGTTTGATCGAGTGCTTTCTTTCATATCAACTTTGACCTCTACTTGTATCTAGATTCTATCTTTTTAGAATGTTTTTACCTTTCTTGCTTGGTTGGCCTATGATGCCTTTTGAGTACCTTTGTTTTGGTACTTATGCTACACTCCACATATGTTTTGTGAGGCAGGTCCTAGTACCAGTTACCATCACGGATCATTCGTACCATATTTTGCAGCTTACTGATTGATATCGGAGGCGAGGGTCAGCATTTGGCATCCTAGATTAGCATGTCTCCTTTTGTATATATGTTTAGATAGTCTTTTTCCTTTGAGACGACTTGTTGTGGTCAACTTTTGGGACTTGTATTTGTTCATATTACACAGCTTTGTGCTCATGACTTTCATGTTTTTTGAGGGTTTCTTATATATGTATATATATATATATATATATACATATATTATTTTTGGTTTGCTTCCGTTTTTGTCTAATCCTTATTGCTAGTGTTGTTTATGTCTAGTTCTACCCTTGTACTCATTACTTGTCATTCTAAGTACGAGTTGCGTTACCTACTGGTGGGTTATAGTAGGTGTCATCATGACTCAGGAAGCTGGGTTGTGACAAGCTTTTTTCCTATTATAAATTATTTTTGTTTCTTTTTCTCATCTATTTTTTTTGTCTTATCATTAATTTCTTTTGTTCTTTCTCATTTATTATTTTTATTTTATCTATTATTCTTTTCTCATTTATTATTTTAATTTATTCTTTTCTCATTTATTTATTTTATCCTTTATTAGAGATATCATTTGGTAATATTTTATTATTACTATTTTTTTTGTTAGTTCATCTTCTTTTTAATTTGTTTCTCTCTTTCTATATTCTTATGTAACGACCTGATTCCGTCGTTAGGGAAAAGTCAATGGGGAAAGAATTGGGGTCAGAATTATTTTGAGTAGTAACTTAGAAATTCCTAGCCTAGTCCAAATTTGGACAAAATCTAAGTCAGTGAGGTCTAGGGAAATATGTTAAACAATGATAGCTCTAATTATGAATTTGATCATATGAGTAGATAACTAAGATGTTAAGAAACCCGTATGACTTTAAAGAATCAAGTTCGGGTGAGTACAACTACCGAAACTGATCTTAGCGTAAACGGGGAGTGTAATGTCATAGGTTGAAGGTGTGTTGTGAAATGGGAGTTTGGAACTCAAATTCCGACTCTTTGTCTCCGTGCAAGCCACCAGGGCAAGATTTATCCCGCCAAGGCAGGACCGCTTGGTCGGGATGGGGGCCGCCATAGCGGGCCAGTTGTGAATTAAGTCGGGGGAAAATCCCAATTTTGTTATTATTCTGCAAACTTCGTTCTTAAGAGCTAAGAGACGACCCCAAGCAATTTCTTGATAGTTTTCCATGACTTTTGGTGCTATAAGTAAGGGTTTTACTCCGCTAATCCATTTTTTCAATCCGTAGAACTTAGATTCATGGGTGATTATCATTGGGGGAAGGTTTTGACCTGAAACTAATGGTGAAGAAAGCCTTAAATGTGGTATTAGAATCTTGGGTTTGGCCTAAGGTTGATATTGTTGATTGTAATCCGGGTAATTTGGCCTCGTTTATTGATCCTTGTATTAAATTGTTATTTTTATACCACGAACAAGCAGAAAGAATCCGTAAAGGGAAGATTTAAGTGTCTTAGGGGGATTCAAGCTTGGTTTCGAGGTAGGTGATGGTTTGATTTCATGTTTGTGTGATGTATGTAGGTATTTGTTTCATTGTAATGCATGCATGTATGTGAATGTAGCACTATTGATCAAACCTAATGAAAATGAGTATGAATAAACGATTGTATGCCATGAATCAACACTTTATTGTATGATTATAAGAATGTACATTGTGTTTGTGATTGTGGTATGATGATTGGATCGGGTGTCACGTTCCGACACACTAATTGGGATCGGGTGTCAAGTTCCGGCACACTAATAGTTTGGGTATGAGTTCCATGAGAGGACCATTGAATTGTCATATTTACTCGTTAATGAGAATGAGGAATTCTAAGTTGTTTTTTAATGATAACCGGTATATGCGTATATATTCTATACATGTCATGTTTACTATGTTGTGACTTCTTATGTATGTTTTGCTTACTGGAATAGCCATGTGATACTACTAGTACACGGTGGTTGTGTACATATACTGCACTTGCTATTTCTTTGTTGAGTACAAGGCATCTTAAGGTGGCTACTGACATACCTCATTTAGGAGATCACTAATCGAGATCGAATTCAAGGGTGAGCCAGTTCTTCCAGGTTGCCATGAATTCTCCTTTTATTTAGTCCATTTTCTTCGGACTTAGACTAGTACTTTAGATATTACTCATTTTGTTTCGGGGTTGTACCCCTTTTTATTAGACTTGTGGAACCTTAGAGTTTTGGTACATTGACTTTTAGGTTCTTGGCGTTGTTTCCTCAATGTTTTGGTAATGGTTTTGTCAAATTTTTGGAGTTTATGGGAACTCTAGTTTATTTCTGCATTTAAACCTGCTTTCGTATCTTTAAATGTCGAGCTTTGGGGTTAGTTGGTTAGTAGTAATGATTCTCCCATCAGAGGGTTAGTATGGGTTCCAATCACGACGGTCTGGGTCGTGACAAAGTTGGTATCAGAGCCCTAGGTTCGTTGATCTTGGTGTACCAAAACGAGTCTAGTAGTGTCTTGTGAAATGGTACAGAGACGTCTGTACTTTTATTTGAGAGGCTGTAGGACTTTAGGAAATATCTCTGTTTTCTCTTGTCCCTTTTCGTGTTATAACTTGATTTCAATTGGTATTTGATCTCACTCACTCTTCTGTCCGCATATAGTTAACACTAGATTCAACGGCGTCAGGCCTGCAGCTCCCGTCAATGAACCAGCTGAGGAATCCATAGTGAGAGGTCGTGGTTGAGGCAAAGGAAGAGAAGGAGGAAGAGCAAGCGACAGAGGCCGAGGAAGGGTAGCACCCACTAGGGGTGGAACACCGGTTGAAAATTCTCCCAGAGATGAGGTTCCTCTCGTACATCATGAAGAGGTAGAAGAGAATGTGGATATTGAGGACAAGGGGCATGTTGGACAGGAAGAGGATGCACCGACTAGGACTACTGGCGTTCCTCCCTTAGACCTAGTGTTAGCTCAACAAATCATGTCTTTTCTGAGAGGATTGGTTGGTCCTAGAATCCTTCCAGCAGTGCAAGCTACTCAACCCCCAACCAACTGCCCCGTTACTATTATTAGTCCAAGGGGAGGTGCAACATTAGGTATTGATGCCTTTTTTTCATCCTTTGTTGGGTCTCGTAATGACTAGTAATGAGCATGAGATGTTGCCTAAGTTTCTGAAGTTGAAGTCGCCTGTGTTCTACGGTTCTGAGAGTGAGGACGCCTATGAATTCATCTTGGATTGTTATGAGAAGCTACATAAGTTAGGTATTGTACACCAACATAAGGTTGAGTTCGTGACCTTCCCGCTTCAGGGCGAGGCTAAGAAGTGGTGGAGAGCTTATGTGGAATACAGATTGTCAGCTTTACCCCCACTCACTTGGACCCAATTTCATGCACTATTTCTAGAAAAGTATGTACCCCGGACCTTGAGAGATCGTAAGAAGGATGAGTTCATGTCTTTTGAGATAGGTGGTATGTCTGTGTCTGCTTATGAGGCTAAGTTCCATGTTTTTTCTAGATATGCTACACAACTGGTGACTACCCAGGAGGAGAGGATCTGTCTATTCTTCAAGGGACTGAACTCCGACTTACATGTATTGTATGTTCACATGACCTCTGCAGGGAAAAGTTTTAATGAGGTAACATATTTTGTGAAGAGAGTGGAATGACTTAGGCTTAATGGGCAGGCTAAGGCGTTGACTAAAAAAGCTAAGAGCATAGGTAACTTCCAGGGTTCCTACTCCAGAGGTTCGGGGAGACTGACACTTGCAGCCCAGCCTATTCAGTCTGCTATGCCCGCTTCTACAGGTAATTACTTTGGAACTCCACATCAGAATGTTATTCAGGATAGCCAGGAAGCCACACTTTCGGCAGGCAGCAGGCTGTTGTTTGATCGCACTTGTTATAATTGTGGAGAACCTGGACATATGAGGAGAGATTGTCCCCACCCGCGCATGTTGGACCCCACGTAGCAGCAAACTAGAGAAGTGGTACCCGCGGGCAATGGTAATAATGGTCGAGGACGTCCACAAGGTGGGCGAGGAGGAAATCAGCGAGGCCATGGAGGTCGCGGAAATGGTAACGCAGGAAGAGGACCAGTGCAGCCAAGAAAGGAGGTAGCCGGCAATATGACATGGCTCAGTGTTATACATTTCTGGGCAAGAGCGAGGTAGAGTCTTCGGACGCAGTGATTACATGTACTATTCTTTTATGTGACTGAATGGATATTGTTTTGTTTGATCCGGGTTCTACTTATTTGTATGTGTCCATTTGGTTTGCCTTTGTATTTGATATGATTTATGATGTACTTGAATCCCCCATCCTTGTTTCTACCCCCGTTGAAGAGTTTGTCATAGTCACCCATGTCTATCGTGTTTGTCCTATCTTGTTTATGGGTTTTCATATTTGGGCTGATTTGGATATTTTGGATATGACTGACTTCGATATAATCTTAGGAATGACTTGGTTGACCCCCTATTTTGTTGTGCTTAATTGTAATACTAATTCTATGACTCTAGAGATTCCGAGTAGGGAAAAGTTAGAGTGGGAAGGGGTGTACAAGCCTAGGTTAGCTAAGGTCATATCCTCTATTCGGGCTAGGAAACTGGTGGGGCAGGGTTGTGTGGCTTATTTGGCCCATATTCGAGATGTTGAGGTTGAGTCTCCCTCTATTGAGTCTATTCCCGTGGTGTTAGAATTTAGAGAAGTGTTTCCTAGAGATTTTCCTGGTATGCCTCCAGATAGAGATATAGATTTTTGCATTGATTTGGAACTTGATACTCGCCCCATTTCCATCCCTTTGTATCGTATGGCACCGATAAAGTTAAGAAAACTTAAGGCTCAAATTCAGGAACTTCTTAATAAAGGATTCATCCGTCCTAGTGCTTCACAATGGGGTGCTACTGTTTTATTTGTTAAGAAAAAGGATGGTAGTATGAGGATGTGCATAGACTATCAATAATTGAATAGGGTCACTATTCAGAATAGGTATCAATTGCCCCAGATAAATGATCTTTTTGACCAATTGCATGGTGCATCAGTTTTCTCTAAGACTGATTTAAGGTCTGGTTACCATCAGTTAAAGATTAGGCATGAGGATTTACTAAAAACGACATTCATAACCCGTTATGGGCACTACGAGTTTCTATTGATGTCGGTTAGGTTGACAATTGCGCCTGCAACTTTCATGAGTTTGATGAATGGTGTGTTCAAACCATTTCTGGATTCATTTGTTATTGTGTTTATTGATGACATTTTGGTTTATTAAAAAAGTAAGAAAGAGCATGCCGACCATCTTCGTATTGTTCTAGGTGTTCTTGGGAGACAAAAGTTGTATGCTAAATTTTCTAAAGTGTGAGTTTGGTTGACTTCGGTTGATGCTCAGCAATTGGCTAAGGTTTATGTGAAAGAGATAGTGAGGTTGCACGGAATGCCCTTTTCTATCATCTCAGACCATGGTACGCAGTTCCCATCCAGGTTTTGGGGAAAATTGCATGAGGAGTTGGGTACTCAACTCACTTTCAGCACCACTTTCCATCCGTAGACATATGGGGAATCAGAGAGGACTATTAAAGTGTTAGAGGACATGTTGAGGGCATGTGTGATTGACTTTGGAGGACATTGGTATAAGTTCCTACCATTGTGTGAGTTCTCCTATAATAACAGTTACCACTCCAGCAATGATATGGCACCATTTGAGGCACTGTATGGGAGAGGATGTAGATCACCCATAGGATGGTTTGAGACTGGAGATGTAAAACCTTTGGGGGTCGACTTGGTAAAGGATGCTCAAGATAAGGTAAGAAGCATCCAAGCTAAGCTTCTAGCAGCCCAAAGTCGACAGAAAAAGCATGCATACCATAAGGTAAGAGACATGGCATTTCATAGTAGGAAAAAAGTTCTTCTTAAGGTGTCACCAATAAAAGGGGTGATGAAATTCGGCAAGAAGGGCAAGATTAGTCCTCGATACATTGGACCATTTAAAATTCTTAACTGTGTAGGAGTAGTAACTTATAGATTGGCTTTACCTCCTAACTTATCGGGAGTTCATTCGGTATTTCATGTTTCCATGTTGAAGAAGTATCATGGGGATGGGGATTACATCATAAAATGGGACTCAGTTTTGTTAGACAAGAACCTTCAGTATGAGAAGGAACCAGTTGCAATTCTTGATCGCGATAACCGGAAGCTAAGGACCAAGGAAATAAAGTTTGTGTCAATGGAAGCATCGACCAGTTAAGGAAGCTACTTGGGAAATGGAGAAGGACATGCGAGACAAATATCCCCAGTTAGATTCAGGTACTACTCTACTCTTACTTTAGCCAGTATTTCCTAGTTGTTCACTCAGGGACGAGTGATGGGTAAATTAGTATCTATTTTAACGACCTGATTTCGTCGTTAGGGAAAAGCCAATGTGGAAAGAATTGGGGTCAGAAAACTTTTGAGTAGTAACTTGGAAATTCCTAGCCTAGTCCAGATTTGGATGAAATCTGAGTTAGTGAGGTTTAGGGAAATTTGGTAATGAATGAGATCTCTAATTATGAATTTGATCACATGAGTAGATAACTAAGACGTTAATTAATGCGTACAACTTTACGGAATCAAATTCGGGCGAATAGAACTCTCGAAATTGATCTTAGCGTGAACGGGTAGTGTTTGAATGTCATAGGTTGAAGGTGTGTTGTAAACTAGGACTTTGGAACTCAAATTCCGACTCTCTGACTCAGTGCAAGCCGCCAGGGTGGGGCCGCTATGGCGGAATGGGGGCCGCCATAGCGGGCCAGTCGCGAATTAAGTCTGGGAAAAATTCCAATTTCGTTATTATTCTGCAAACTTCGTTCTTAAGAGCTAGGAGACGACCCCAAGAGATTTTTTGACAGTTTTCCATGAATTTTGGTGCTAAATGTAAAGTTTTTACTCCCCTAATCTATTTTTTTGATCCGTAGAACTTAGATTCATGGGTGATTATCATTGGGGGAGGGTTTTGACCTGAAACTAATGGTGGAAAAAGCCCTAAATTGGGTATTAGGATCTTGGTTTTGGCCTAGGGTTGATAATGTTGATTGTAATCTGGGTAATTAGGCCTCGTTTATTGATCCTTGTATTAAATTGTTGTATTTAGACCACGAACAAGCGGAAAGAATTTGGAAAGGGAAGATTCAAGTGCCTTAGGGGGATTCAATTGTGGTTTCGAGGTAGGTGATGGTTTGATTTCATGTTTGTATGATGTATGTGGGTATTTTCTTCATTGTAATGCATGTATGTATGTGAATGTAGAACTATTGATCGAACCTAATGAAAATGAGTATGAATAAACGATTGTATGGCATGAATCAACAACTGATTGTATAGTTATGAGAATGTACATTGTGTTTGTGATTGTGGTATGATTATTGGATCAGGTGTCACGTTCCTACACACTCATTGGGATCAGATGTCATGTATCGACATACACATTGGATCGGGTGTCACGTTCCGACACACTAATTGGGATTGGGTGTCATGTTCCAGCACACTAATAGTTTGGGTATGGGTTCCATGAGAGGACCATTGAATTGTCATATTTACTTGTTAATGAGAATGTAGAATTGTAAGTTGTTGTTGAATAATAACCAGTATATGTGTATATATTCTATACATGTCATGTTTACTATGTTGTGACTTCTTATGTATGTTTCGCTTACTGGAATAGTCGCGTGATCCTATCAGTACACGGTGGTTGTGTACTGATACTGTACTTGCTCTTTCTTTGTTGAGTACATGGCATCTTCAAGCGTCTACTAGCTGAACACATTTAGGAGATCACTGATCGAGATCAAATTTAAGGGTGAGTAGTTCTTCCAGACTGCCATGAGTTCTCCTTTTGTTTAATCCATTTTCTTCGGACTTAGACTAGTACTTTAGGTAATCGTGGTTTAGTTTCGGGGTTGTACCTCTTTTTCTTAGACTTGTGGAACTTTAGAGTTTTGGTACTTTGACTTTCAGGTTCTAGGCGTTGTTTCCGCAATGTTTTGGTAATGGTTTTGTCGAACTTTCGAAGTTTATGGGAACTCCAGTTTATTTCTGCATTTTGAATTTGCTTCCGCATCTTTAAATGTCTAGGTTTGTGGTTAGTTGGTTAGTAGTAATGGTTCTCCCACCAGAGGGTTAGTGTGGGTGTCAAACACGACCGTCTGGGTCATGACATTTTACCTTTATAAGAAAATAAAATTAATTAGTTTTGTTCTTTTCTTATTGACTATATTTATTTTCTCTTTTATTCTTTTTCTCATTTATTATTTTTATTCTTTTTTCATATTATTCTTTATTAGAGATACCATTTCGTAATTTTTTTATTATTTCTTACTTTCTTTCTTTTTTCTTTTTTCTTTTTTATTTTTTTATTAGTTTATATTTTCTTCTTTTATCTTTTTCTATATTCTTACATTTAAAAAAAAATAAAAATTATTCAGTACTTTTGTTCTTTTCTCATTTATTATTTTTATTTTCTCTTTTATTCTTTTCCCATTTTTTCTTCTTTCTTTTTTTCATTTTATTTTTTATTAGAGATACAATTTGGTAGTAGTTTTCTTATTTGTTTATTTATTCTTCTTTTTTTTGGTCATTTTTCTCCTTTTTTGTTAGTTTACAATCTTTGAATTTTTTTCTCTCTTTTTATGTTTTTTCTTTCTTAAAAAACAAATAAATATAAAAAAATAAACTATGAACTAACTACATTTAGATTTTATTTAAAAAAACTGCACTACAATAATAAATTAATCAATAAATACATAATTATGTGATTTTGGATTTGCATAAACTACATTTGACATTTAGTCAGTTTTTCTTAAAAAACAATAATATTGAATTATGTTAATGGGGC
>JAJOOS010021571.1:0-27159 GCA_029582725.1 Solanum chiquidenum
AACAAAAGTCACATTTTCCTAAGTTTGTTGTTTGTTTCTAATTACAAGTAATAAACTAATAATGTCTCTAAATTATGTATATTATTGATCATGTGGTTGATTTCTCTATTTCATACCCCTTCCATTTAAATTTGTTTCGAAATATAAGGGTCAAACTAATTAATGTTCGATTTAAATTTGGATATAAAATTTTTAATTTTTGTTTATATATTTAAAAACTACAGTAATAACTTACTTGCTTTATTACAAGATAATTACTAATTAATCTAGCCTTTTTATGGAGGCTAGCTATTTCTAGGTTTCTTTATTTATAATTTAATGGCATAAAAAATTCTTTACGTATGTAAGTTAAACCCTTAAAATTTGTACTTTACATCTTTTTGAATATTGCATGTGAAAACATATCAAACTATTTGAAAAGTTTCTAGAGTGATTAAGTATAGCCTGATAGGGACATATATTATTCTCTTGGCCTCAAATTAATTTTCGTAATTTTAAAAAATAGTTATTTTATATTATTTAACATTTTAGAAGTTTAAGATATAATTATTTCATTTTATCCTTATAGTTATGGGTGATGTTATGTTCATTCAAATATCAGGGAAAAATAAAATAGTTTTAAAATCCCTGATAAATATTTTTTGAAAGAACATATAAAAGAGAATCACGATAGATAATTTGAGGTCGAGATTAAGCATAAGATCATTATGATTCTGATTTTTTGGTGCAAAAACAATTTAAAAAAATAAATGAAGCTGCGAAAGGATATTTTTGGCCCCACATACTTTTAAGGATATGTTAATCATTATCATTAAGGTTTAATTATCATTATTGCTTCAAGTACTTAACCAAAATATACAATCTTCTGCAGATGATATATCATAGACCACAATGGTATATATTTTATATGCTTAATATTCTTTGTTACAATACCTAATTTAGGAGGCACTTTTCGATTTTCGAGAGTCAAATAATTTAAGTTTGATCGGGAATTTGCTCATGAAATCTTCATTTTTTAAAAATGAAATTTATATATTTGTAAACTACATAATTAAAAAGTACTATAAGTCACAATAATTGACAATTCAAAATGTATAAAAATCTATGAAAATTTTACGGTAAAAAATAGACTTATTTGAATTTCAAAATCCAAAAAGTACCACATAAAATAAGACGGAGAGAGTATTTATTTTAATCTTTTCTATCAGAATGTAGCTAAATTAATTCATCGATCGTATGGTGAAACAAATAAGTGTAATGATCAAATATTTTTAGTGGCGTGAGGTGTATTAAAAAAAAAGTCATGCAAACATTACTTCAAAACAAATATTTTCACATCACATTAAGAGTGTTTTTAAGCTAACTCAGGAATTAAGAGTGATTGATTATTTTTTATTTGCTACGACTAGTATTAATAGAAGTGGACAATAATTTAATTTCCTAGCATGATATTTCTCTCTCCTTTAATTTATATTAGTGAAATGAAATCAATTAAATTTCATGTCTATTAAATACTGTATATATAAAATATAATTTTGATTTTGTAAAACAAGGGTATTTTTTTATAAAGGAATTCAGATGAATCATTTGACACATCCTTAGCTCCACTCCTAATCTAGATGACTGTTAGACTCACAAGGAAAATAAATTGCTCTTTATTGAAAAGTTCGATCTCTATTTTAGGATTTGATTCATAAAAAATCTGATTAAGATAGTGGAGAATTCTCGATCAATCACTACATTGTCAATCAATAGGCTATGTATAGTATTATCGACAATGTAAGTACACTTGAAGGTCAAAATAGTAACCTTAAAGAGTACTTTTAATTGTCAATACTATTATACTATCGTCCGACGATCGTGTGTGGCCTAAATGTTTAATTATCATGTAATTCAACAAAATTTAACAATTTTGATCTAAATAATTTATGTGTGTTCAGAATATCTTCAAATACATATTAAATATTAAATTGAAAACTCAATTACAACACTTGATTAGGTGACTCTCCAAAAAATCAAAAACTATAAAATTCAATAAAATTTAAATTCTGAATGCTCTGGTGCTTCTTAAGTAAGCTGCGGTTTAATTAGAACCTCATCAGCTAAAGTTTATCTATTTAGCATATAATATAAGTAGTGCAAGTTTGACCAAATTAAATATAAAATCTCATGATTAGAGAAGGGGATGCTTTGTGTTTTCTTTTAATTACCTTAAATATATATGTGGAAAAGTGTTTGTTTGATGTCATTAATTTATTAATCTAATTATAGGGATTAGATAGTATCTTAAACTCTATCTCTATAAGTAACTTGCTACAATATAATAGTATAAGATTCAACAAATTAAAGAATCATAAAGGTATTATTATATTCTAGTGTGTTAGGTAACACTAGAAATTAAAGAGATACTGATCATAATCAAATCAGTATTCAATCTCAAAGAATACAACAATAATTATATACTTTAGAGTAATTTTATAAATGAGGTCGGGAGAAGATATAATCTGAAGAGAGCATAATAAATATAAATTATACGGTATCTTTTTGTAGAAACTCATGTTTTTAATAAATTCTCTGCTTAAAAACGGTAAAATGAGGTCGAAAAGAAAATAATAAGATAAACGTAAGCAAAAGAAGTGATGTAATAAAAATTAAAGATTAAGATATTATGTGAATACTAACTAATGTTATTAATTAATGAGAAGATGACCACTTGAGCAAATGACACTGGCCCTGCTTTTCCCGCATAAAAAAGTACGACAACACTCCATTTCTGAATATCTTAATCCTTGATTTTTATATATTTTTATTAAGAATCGTATCTTTCATAAGCTAAAGATATGTTATATCTTGTCCATACCTTCTACTTAAGAATGAAATGCTCATTAATTTGTGATAAATTGGATTACAGCTAAAAGTGCATTAATAGTGAAGAAATTACAAGAAAACATGAGAGATGTGACAATTTTAAGATATATAAAATGTGACAAACTGAATTTTCTTTGAATAAAATAATAAAAACATTACTTATTGGAACAAACTTAATTAATTTCAACTTTCTCTAGAGTATCAATTAAACACTAATAAATAAACAACTTCACTTATTAACAACTCTTTTACGTTGTTTGAATATGTGTTGGAATACTGATTCCCAGATTCGCCTAAGAAACAAGTATATTCTATCTGTTTCTTTACAGATTACACCAGTTACGTTATGTAAAACAAATAAAGTAATGACACAATATTTTATCGCGGAAAACCCCAACTCATAAAGGGTAAAAACCACGACCTACACCTCTGTAGAATTTGACTTCACTTCATTAAACTCTGAGCCTCAACAAAAGATTACAAACCTATGTAACCTAAGGAATTATAAACTCTAATTCCTAGACGCCAACAACCAACTAGATCATCGACCCCACTTCAAGTTATGAATTCAGATTACAACTCTTGCAATCCTAGGAACTAACTCTAATTCCTAACCTCCAACACAAACCCCCCAAGGTTTATGTTTCCAAGTCTTTAAGTCGCCCCAACTTGAAGACTCTATTCCTACTCCAGTTTATACTTCACTGGATCTAGAAAGAATTAAAGATACAACTCGATAAAAACTCAATACACGCAAACTTGACTAATTAAGAACTATAAAACATAAGCCTATGAATCAGTTCTTCAATTCTTGTTTCCTTGCGTTGGCTGCACTTCATAATCAGAAATCACTCAAATATGAACTCCCTCTATTTGATTGTATTCTGCTTGTAACTCTCTGTTTAAGTGCGCAAATTTCTCCAAAGAAAATATTGCCCTATTTATAGATTTGGACTTGAATCCAAAACCTATTTCAACTTGGACTCCTACTCCTACTCAACTTCCTCTTCTTTGTTCTCTTTATTTGACTTGAACTTGATTTATTTCCTTCTTGAATCTTTATTCACACTACTTCCTTCTTTGCTTATGTTTCCTACTTCGCTTAGGATTTCTATAATTAAGGAAACCTTTTTGCACTGCTTTCTTGTCGAATAAGCAACCCTTCCGCCGCTTTATAACTTCTAATTCGCGTGGTTGACGTTCTCCTTATCCCAGTCGGATTCGGTCTGAAAGGAACATGTCGGCGCAACCAGTTCCTTTCATTTGTTTCTCTATTTGCCAATTATCAAAATCTTTCTCGATCTAACAATATGATTAATTTCTTTGATGATCATTCCATTAAAAAGCTTGATTAAAGGACTCCGTGAAGATGTTAAGTCTCAAGAGAACGTCTTCTAAATCAATTGAAACAAACACTTCGAGATAAAAAAAAAATTTTAAAAAAAAGTCAAAGAAATACGCGATTAGATACCCCTTTAAACAAAGAGTGCTCAATTAGCTTGGACAATTACATCATTAACAAAAGGAAACATGTCTTAGTTTCTAAACAACTCTCAAGAAATTCAACTAATTAAACAAACTTCCAAAAATGTCCTTACACACTTATTATAATCGCGCACATCTTAATTATCGCAATTAATTAAGGGAAACTTGCACAAATAGCCATTATAATAAATTTAATTATGCTCCATAGCTATAGTTTGTATATTTACGGGTTGTAGCTATAGTTTAAGCTGCCTCATTTGTATAATTTGCGGATTTGTATAATTCGCAGTTTTGTATAATTCGCGGGTACATTCGTATAATTCAGTTATTTTTGTATAAACTCGAAATAACGAATTTATACAATTACAAACATCAGAAGTGCAAATAGTTATACAAATTCTGAATTATACAAATTATATTATACAAATTTCGAATTATACAAATGCGTGAATTATACAAAACTAAAAAGCTGAGTTGTATAATTATAGCTAAAAGTAAGCTGCGAATTGTAATTAAGGTAAACTATAACTATATTAAGTAATTAACTAGTATATGTTTGCTTATACGCGTAATTTTCCCATTAATTAATAAGTTTGCTTAAGCATTGAGCTTGTGAACTTCATTATAGCTTGGACAATTAATCCACCTAATCACATCTAATTAACTGACTAAAGTACTTATTTTAAGTACTCAATAATTCTAGACTATAATGCCAACTTAAAAAATATTTTCTTGTAAATTATTCCATAATTGCTTGTATATATGAGATAAACTTTAAAGAGAATAAATAATGGTTGACATTACTATTATACTATATCAAAAATTCAGATCTGCAATAATAATTTGTTTATGTGGAATCATCCAATACCACAAGATTAAAACTAAATACTCCATGAATCAGACATAAATAAAATTATTATGAAAAAAATAAATTAATTTATTGAAACTATGAGGAACACTAATTTCTTTTTTGTAGCCATAAGTTATGGCACAAATCTTTTTGGAAGATATAGGACCAATAACAACATGACACTTGTTGAAAAAAATTACTTAATGTGAATGATGATAAGATCAGAATCATACTAATTCTTGACTTTGGTTAGATATTAGAACAAAGGTTCTCTCATGAGATTTTCATGTTTAACATTTGGATTTTGTGTTTGAATTATATATATTGATGGTGTAATTTTCAAAAATATTATCAGTATATTTTAACATTTTATAACATGATATTAGTTAATTATCAACATATTATTAATAATAGTCTATAATAATCTAATTGTGTAATATTTTTTTTTCTAGCCAAAAAATAATAATATATATATAGAGAAAAAAGAGAGTTTTGAAGCAATGATAAAATTATCTCTTAACTTATAGGTTATGAATTCGAGTCGTGGAAGCAACCACTAAGACTTGTACAAGCATTAGATTATAATGTCTATATGAGGTCCTTGTCCAAATATTATTAACGTGAGATTATTTTTTTATTCAGACTTGAAATTGATAATATACTTTTAGAAACGATTTATTTAATTTTATTCCTTCTAGTTCGACACACATTTCCACGATCATTTTTTTTTACTTTATAAAATTTGCAATGTGTTTGGTGAGCTAATTATTATATATGTAGTGATATGTATCAATAAAATCTCTTTTGGTCTTTGGACGCAAGCATTATTGTGAATCTAGTGACAAAATCAACTATTCCCTAGAAATCCTTTTTAGTGGTTCCCTCTTTGCAATATATGAAATTAAGCAAGATGAGGGGAAAGTTCTTGGTGAGATTTAGTGGAGTATTCAGATTTTTGTGAGTAATGTCATTTCTTATATTGATATTATTTTGATAAATCTATGCCCCATAACATCATTTGGAGCAAGATATATGTGTTCTTGGTAATCAGATTTCATGAATTTCATATTAATTGTATATAAGAGTATAATCACCATTACTAAAATTGAAAGACAATAATTTAGAACAAAATTTGTAAAGTTTAACTAAACTCACCACTGTCAACCTCAATTATATATATAATAAATATATTAAAATGTATATATATTATAAGATCATCCTTATTATAAGCCTATCAAATTCTGAATTCGCTAATATTTTAAGATGTAAGTCAAATACTTTTTTGCAATATTACATTCCCATTCGTATAGTCCTTCATATTTGTTGTATTCATCCTCTTTCCTCTCCCCCCCCCCCCCTTTTTTATATTATTATTATTATTATTTTAGCTAGTTATTACAATATATATTGATTCTTTTGATACTAGTATTATTTTCATTTTAGCAAGAATACATTAATTGACAACAACAAAAAAACATCCTACTTGAACAAGAAGATCAATTCTTGCATATATTATTTGTGTAAGTGTAAACTACCAAAATCACATGTAGTTGTTGAGAATTAAGTTCATTATATAACAAATGTCGACATGTTTTATCAAGATGAACAATAAATGCGACACACACAAGTTTCCACATAAGCTTTTGACAACTATTTCCATTTGATGTCTCGTATTCGCACTGAAAATCGGCGGCACGGCGATACTTTTAATAAGATTTTTTTATATTTTTAAAATTTGAATTTTGAAATATTTAATTAAACGATGACGGAATTCTATCCATCCTAGTACAATCTCAATATTAATCTTTGATTCCTAATTGTGAGTTGGCGGATTGAGATATCTTCTTTAATATTTTTAATAGAAACGATTTAAATATGCCTTCATAGTCTATACTAATACAAATTGAGCAAAATTGTCATCCGTTACTTATCTTTGCTCTTATCGTCGTAATCTTTAAAAACTTAGATTTACCCAACCTCATATAAAGAACATAGTTAATCACCACACTCATACTTTAAAGATATATTTATGAAGTTATTTTTCAAATGTTAGAACTCGTAAAGCATATAATATAATATATATATCCACTAATGTGGGAGCTTCACAGCCGCGCAAGCTGAAAGCAAAATAATCATATGGACGGCTCTTTTATAATACGCATTGGAACTAGAGAAATTATTAGGTAGCAACTAGCAATACGAGAATCAAGCCACATGCAATCAAAAATTGAATGATTGTTATTCCACTTACGGTTACAATGCCTTTATCGAAGCAGAATAAGTCTAATACTTCAGTCTCGATTTCCAGAGATTCCATTTTGATATAAGCCCGGAAACTCATATCTTTATATACGAAATTACTTCTTTTTCATTTTATTTTTTTTACTCAGAGTCCGGAGTCCACATTGAAGCTCTGACTAAATCCGAAGAGGAGTGCTCTCTCTCTTTTGTGTCAGCGAAGGAAGGATAAGAGCAATCGACCGAATGATAAGAACTAATACTCCAATGAGTCCAACCCCAGTTTTCAGGAATTCCATTTCGATCTAAGCCTGAAAATTCATATCTTTATATACGGAATTATTTTTTTCTTTCTAAATTCCTTTCCTCTTATCGTCAAGTGGTGACTACTTTCTTTTTACATAAGCATTTTGCAGAACGCATTGCAGAGCTACAATATCTCGTACACGTACTATCATGAAGTTACACTCTTTTTAAGTTTGAAATCCACAACAACATCATGAATTTCAAAATTATGACAATATACTAAAATTTTAACTTACTCAAGTACTAGTAATTATTTTTCAAAACAATCGAAAAGTGGCTAGGCCTTGCAAATTTTACCTTGTTCCTTTTGTGGCCCAAAATCAAATAATTGCGGCCCAAATATTGTTCATATACCTGATCCCCAATTTTAAAGCCCATTTACACAGCCTAATGGCCCATTTCATAAAACGCCGTAGTTTCTAGAACCATAATAGAATTGCTAACTCGATTTTTTTTCTTCACTCACTTTCACAAACCCTAACAGCGTAGCTGATCGCCGAGCAGTTTTCCGGTTCACCCTGTCGGAGCAGTTGAAGCCATTGGCCGGTTTGTTCTATTCTCTATGTATCTATATGTACACACTTAAAATATGTTCTGTTCTTTTAAAACTGAGAGCGAAATTATATAATCGACGTCGAAATTGATTGAAATTTTACATGTTTTTCTTAGAGAGATTGCTATTACTTGATGGAATGTGTAGTATCATTGAAATTCGCACCAGCTGATTTTTGAATTATCAGGATAGTACTTAGAAGTGATGAATGCATCATTTTGCAGTGTTTTTTTTCTTCTCATTTAGGCCGAGATTTTGGGAGGTAAAAAATGTGGTTTTTCTTCAAAAGTGCTTATTTTTAAAAAAGAACTTGTTGTTTGGATGTGGGTAGCTGGTTCGGAAGTGCGTTATGCTGATATTAAATTCGCCTCAAGTAATAACACGTATAGTAGCTGGTTAGAGGATAAGTAGTTCATGTATAAGACCATTACAGTGTTTGGTTTGCAATTTTAAAACCTGCTTAACTAATATATTTTTAAGTTATGAGGAAATATAGCATATTATTATATGCAGGATAGAAGGTGGATAACTAATACATTAATAACTAATCTTGCATAACTAATATCTACTAAATTAATACATTAATTCCCTCATAACTAATCCAAGCATTATTAATACCTTTGTAATTCTAACCAGCTACCAAATAATCCCTAAGGGGTCGTTTGGTTGGAAACATGTTATCCCATGGGATTGGTTATCCTACCATGTATATGGAATAGCTTATCCCATCAATGTGGTATAAATGGTGGGATAAGTTATCCCAAACATGGCAACCAAACAAGACACCAAAATTTTATCCCAGGACTATTTATTTTTATCCCTCACACCAAAACGACCCCTTGTGATTGACCAAGATTTTGGATGAAAATAAGTACTTTTGGGGAATAAAAGTTGATTTTCTGAAGTTAAATATAGTAGCTTGTGCCCAAAAGTACTTTTTTTAAAAATACTTGTGGGATTAAATTCTCCTTAATGCAACTTTTAAAGCTTGGTGAAACATTAATTGCTGCTCAAAATTGCTTTTTTAAATTTATTGCCAAACGCAAACTGTCTCTCACAAAAAAAGGTACTTTCTTAAAAAGCACTTTTTAAATAACATACTTTTCAAAATAAGCTGATTTTAGAAGCTTGGCCAGATAGACATGTGTTTTAGGATGTCTTAGCTAGTTTGTGGTCCTAACACGTTTTAGCTGCAAGTCAGGTGTTTTACTCCAAATCATCTATGGATTCCAATGAAAATGGGCTTACTCAGCTCACTCCTAGTGATACTGGTGGTGATATTGAAATAGCTGGTGTGGATAACGGAGAAGAAGAGCATAACTCGAGCAAGAGAAGATCAAGCTCTAAGGTGTGATGAATCTTTTGAAAGTTTCTTTTTAACCATATTCAATATACATTTAAGGAGTAGAAGATAAACATCTAGACAATGGTGAAATTTTGTGACTGTTAAATGTTATAATAATCTGTTATTAATTATCTTGCAAATTTTCTGGTAACTGTTTCTGTTTATGTTTAGAATACACCATAATATTAGGCTAGACATGTTAAAGGACACATTTTATATTGGTTTGTGACCTGTTGACATTTTAATGTGTATGCTCCATGTTTTGTTTATGCTTCTTCCGTATAGAGGGTGAATATGCTGAGCTAAAAGGGAGTTCCTTCTAGTGTTACAGACTCACCCCTGGTATCAGGGTGTGGACACTTGAACTTCTAAATGGCATGTATTTTGTCTATGGTCAAGATCACGTAGAACATTCCAGAAATTTGATGTGTTTAAGATCATGATATATGTTATATGAGATGAACCAGCTTAGCAATTGTGAGTCATCTAAAACCTGTTTAGTTTTATTATTCTTATATTGGATAAAATGGGATATTCTTCCTTAAGAGAACATCACATCATGGAAATGAATACTTTTTAGTGCAAATGTAAGGAATTGGGGTTTTAGTTTTTCATTCTGGAAGTTAAGCTTTTATATAGGTCAGTCAAAGCAGGTTCCTTCTGATTTTAGTGTGATATTGGAATTTAGTCATAGCATTTGATTTCCTGAGAAATAAATCAGAGTTGTGTATTTGGATATTACCCTTGTGCAACCCTTTGTCCCGGCCACTGTAGCACGTGTGTCACCCAGGGCATAGGGGCATGATGACTTGAGCATTCTAAATACATGCTTTTCATTGTTCTAGGATCTCTTTGTTACTCGCTCCCCTTTATTGCTTCTGCTTTTGATAAACATTTCCAATGATTTTACATCTTTCAGCACAGTTCCCGTGATTATGAGGGCGAAAGAGAATCTTCAAGAAGCAGAGACAGAGAGGGGGAAAAAGGACGTGATAAGGACAGAGGTAGGAGCAGAGACAAAGATAGAGATCGGGAAAAAGATCGTGATCGTCCCCACAGTGATCGAAGCGAGAGGAGTAGGACTAAAGGTAGAGATGATGATGCTAACGTTTCTGATGGTGGTCCTGAGAGCCGTGAATACTGGTAATCATTACTCACTGTAATCACTTGTGGTAGAACCGTTGACATATGTGCCACTGCATTTTCAGTGTTCTGGATTACCCACTGTGTATTGTCTACTACTCCTTTTCGCATTATTTCGTTATTGTTACTGCTCGTGTTTCTGTATCCCCTTTTTTGAACTGCTTTGCTATGCTTAGGAGGGTCTATCGGAAACAACCTCTCTATCTCTACGAGTTAGGGGTAAGGTCTGCGTACACTCTACCCTATTTGTGGAATTACGTTATGTTGTTGCCTTATCATTGTTTTGCACTTATACCTTTTGCCTTCTTTTTGGTTGGGGACAAGCGGTGCGTAGTGTATTCATGTCCGTGTGCTTTTTGTTGGTGCAGGCAGAAAGATTATGATAGAGAGAGGGATGAGAGGCACAAACATAGGTCAAAATCTTATGAGAGAGAGCGGGAGGAAAGGCATAGACACAGGTCCAAATCATACGACAAGGATAGAGAGGAAAGGGATAGGCACAGGTCAAAATCCTATGACAAAGATCGAGAGGATAGGCACGGACGTAGATCTCACTCAAGGGGAACATCTAGTCATAGGTCCAGATCACGTTCTCGGTCTCGTTCACGCTCCAAAAGGTAAGTTCTCTGCTGTCCATGAAAAACTGATAATTTATAGTGCAGGAAGGATTTGCTCACTATTGCATAAACTGATAGTTCTCATTTTTCTTTGGTTATGTTGAGGAATGTGACATAGCTGCGGAGATTTCTTGAACCCTTTTTCCTTTGGTTATGGAGATAAGATAGTTTTCAATGGTCCAATAGTTATTTCTTAAGTTGCCAAGGAGTAACATGGTTATTGAGGGTTCATATTATTGATGCCAACTTGTTTGACATTGAGACATAATAGTAGTTGTTCCGGGCTTTATGTGATTTCAGTTATGAATGTAATTTTGGTTGTAATAGAAGAACCAGATTGATGAAGCTAATGTTAGTTCATTCAGTGGCGTTTATCTGCAGATTACACAGAAATATCCTCACTCTTATGATAGGTAATTAGTTTCTGAAATGGGACACACTCCCTTGTTTTTAGGGGTCGGGGGTGTGAGGGTAGAATATGGTTTTTATTCATAGGAGGACAATTAAATGACTTAAGCTCTTGGAGCATCCAAGGGTGTGATGTTCAATGAAGTTGGAATGAATACAATGGAAGACCAGGTTTCAAATCTCAACAGATGCAGAAAAAAAGAAGAAACTAGAATATTTTTTCAATTTGTTTAAGCCGTGGTAGACATAGTTACCATTGTAGCAGTGGAAGAATGTATACCTGGAATAGTGCAGGTGCGCCAAAGCTGGCTCAGACAATAACTTTTAGGAAATTTTGTAGCTTAGATGAGTTGGAAAAAACTCCACTGGGAGTGGAAATCGTGGATATGTCACTACTAATTGTGATGGTAGAGAGTTCAATTTCTCTTTCTTTTCTATTACTTTTTTTTCCTTTTTCTCTTTTTGGTGCTCTTTTACGTGGGTGGGTTGGGGAAATAAGTTAGTACTGTTGGTTATTTTAGTTGAAGGGTTTTGAAGCATTTCTCTAACTGTTCATACTGATATGCTTGTAGCAAAAGGGTCAGTGGGTTTGACATGGCACCTCCTACTTCTGCTCTGTTATCTGGTGCTCCTGCTCTTACAGGTACTTGCTTATTCTTATATATTGGCAATATTTTGGTAACTGTTATTTTTTTTCTCCTTTGGATGTAGTGTGGGAAGTTCTTACCAAAATGCATGGTTTCATTTTGGTATGTCGCTAGATTGACTGTTCACATTTTATTTCAGTTGATCGATTGTTCACATTCTATTTCAATTGCTTACTTGGTTAAATAACTCCGAAACTGAGAAAATCTTTGGTTTTTGTTGTCTTTGGTGTTGTTTCTTTCTTTAGTATGTCTTATCTTATGTTCTAAGAAGGCAACGTTGGGCTAGTTGCCCCACTGTGCTGACAATGGGCGTGAGCCAACCACTCTAGCTTTTATGTTCAAGGAAGACAATAAAAGGTCTCGTTCATCTTCAACCAGGGATTTTTTGTTTGGTAGCTTTCAAGTTATTTCTCCAAATTAATTTTGTAATATTTACTGAAGAATTATTTGAGGAAACATTGAAGATGTTCTTATTGTAATAGCCAAAGTAAAAAAAAAAGAAAGTAGATCTATATGTTCAATGGTCCTTCTCATTGATGAACAAAGAAAATGTCCTCATTTTTATCCCTATGAGAAGCTTCTGCAGGTCTACTCCCTGGCATTGCCCCAGCTATTCCTGGAATGCTTCCTAACATGTTCCCTTTGGCCTCTGGACCGGTATTTTCTCCCTGTTGGAAATATAATATATTTTGTTCATAATTTTTTTGAATGATTTTAAATTTATCTTTGTTTGTGGCAGCTTGGAGCTATTCCTGTTCTGCCAGTTCAGGCAATGACTCAGCAGGTATTAGTTGTCTCTTCAACCACTTCCTTTTGTTCGATGTTCCATGATTACCTCTCTGTCTGCTTTAATTGGATGCTCTATTATATTGATGATATTGGTCACTTGACTTTTATAGATGTAGTACAACAGAATCTTCTTCCTTCCATCTTATCTAATTGAAGGAAAATGTTAAATGTCATGCTCTCTAAATTTCACATTTGGCATAAAGTTTTGAGTTGTAGGTTAAATCTCAATAGACTTGAGGAAATATTTTAGTATCAGAATTTATTTGTGAAGTTATTTGGCGGATCTTCTTAGAGTGCTTATTTCTCAGGCAACGAGACATGCAAGGCGAGTTTACGTTGGTGGACTTCCTCCGACTGCAAATGAACAGGTAATCTTTTTCATCTTGCAGTTCAGATGTTTTGAGCTCCCTATATTTGTGTGGAGTTAGTTGAGTCAGAGTTATCTTTGTTTATTAGTCTGGTGGTGGTTTCATATCTATTTGACTCATGCTCCTTCATTAGTCATCCCTTCTTCATAACTCATTTAAGTCCATCCATGTTTCAGTCTTGTATCAGTTCAAGCATTTTGACATTTCCTTAGCATTGCTGGGGAGGGTTTGAATGTTTTCCATTTTCAGTCGAATAGCCCTTGTAGCTTCAGCTTAATATTTGTTCGACTTGCCTTTCTCAATATCCCCTAATGATATCAATTCCTAATTCAAGAAATTGCATCAGTTGTCAACTGAAGTAATGAGCTTGAAATTCATGTGAAAATTGATATCATGATTCAAGCATTCCCTGGAGAAGCTTCGAGAATGCCACTATGTTGACTTTTTGATCTTGTCGTATAAAACAAGAGTGGACGATGCTTTTTGACCTTTAAATGAATCTCTTAACGCCTCGGGAGATTGCATTTAAGTCGCTAATAGCAGAGATATCAAATCTTTACAGTGCCAAAATGTTCATCAGTCAATATAAATCACCAACAAATACAAAGGGCCCCCAAAAAACATCAACATCAACAATTACACCTCTATCCACATATCGAAAGCAAAGAAACTATATAGGAGTATTCAAGGAATATGCTAGCTACGCGAGTGAAAACATTTGTTTATCAAGAAAATAAGATGGAAGAAATATTCTTCATTTTATACGGGATCCCTCAAATTAGGGGTTGACTTACATAACATTAATCTATGCTTATATTGAAAATTTTGCAACTTCGTTTTTTCTATTAAATGGGAAATAATATCTAGAACTAGGAAACCACCTGTTCAATAAATTTTGAACTTATAGGTTACAAATGAGATCCTAGAATGGGTAGTCGGACTTCATCTTGTTTCTTCTGCCTGCATAACACAGGAACCTTTAGAGACATATTTCACTTATTTGAGCTTGTAGATTCTGTCTACTGATAATATTTTGTCACCGTGCAGTCGGTGGCTACATACTTCAATCATGTTATGTCAGCAATTGGTGGAAACACTGCCGGTCCAGGTTAGTTACATTGAACTGTCTTCAGGTCTTGATGCAACTATGCAGTACCCATTCTGGGATGCTTTAATTTTTCACTATGTTTTCCAGGTGATGCAGTTGTTAATGTTTATATAAACCATGAGAAAAAGTTTGCATTTGTTGAGATGAGATCTGTGGAGGAGGCCAGCAATGCCATGGCCTTAGATGGCATTATCTTTGAGGTAATCATCCTTCTAGTTTTGGGATCAGTTTATATTCTGAAGGCTTCTGAATCACCTGCAAAGACAGAATGTGAAAGGTTGACCTGGATTCATGTATTGGCTGGTATTTGTTAAAATTTGGGAATTGATTTTACACCCTTTACATTAGTCTGAGGCATGTATTTGATTGATGGTTGTGGTGTTGTTTCTTTTGTGTTGGTTCTTTTTTTTCTGCTGGCTCCTTTTACTTCATAGTAGTAAATTTTTTTGCATATGTAGGACTTGTTTTATATGTACTAGCTTTTGGAATATTATTTTTAGCATTGTACTATATTTAGTTCACATTGGAGAAAATTCAAACTTGTGCTTATATCGTCTCTTTGGGGCTTTTAGGGAACACAAGTTAAGGTCAGAAGACCGACTGACTATAATCCCTCTCTGGCTGCAACTCTTGGTCCGAGCCAACCGAATCCAAACCTTAACCTTGCTGCAGTAGGATTATCACCAGGATCCACTGGTGGGCTTGAAGGTCCTGACCGTATTTTTGTGGGAGGCCTGCCTTACTATTTCACTGAAGCTCAGATTAGGGAGTTGCTGGAGTCCTTTGGCCCTCTTCGTGGGTTTAATCTGGTCAAAGATAAAGAAACTGGAAACTCGAAAGGCTATGCGTTTTGTGTCTATGCTGATGTGTCAGTAACAGATATTGCCTGTACAGCTCTTAATGGTATTAAGATGGGTGATAAAACTCTTACTGTCAGGCGTGCAAGTCAAGGTACTTTACAGCCTAAGCCAGAGCAGGAGATTGTATTAATGCATGCTCAGCAACAAATAGCACTGCAGGTAAGGTGTATCCTTTAGTTACTCAATTTGTTGAGCTTTTTAATCCATTCCTCGGCTCTTTTAGACTATATATTTTAGGCTGTCAAATTCTTATACTATTTAAGCGAAAAATGGCGACTGACCACTTGGTCCTTTGGTTTGCTTATGTAATTTGATTTGCAGAGACTCATGCTACAACCTGGAGGACCTCCTACTAAAGTCTTATGCCTAACACATGTGGTTAGCCCGGATGAGCTCAAAGATGATGAAGACTATGAAGATATAGTGGAAGATATGAGAATGGAATGTGGGAAATTTGGTAAATACACTGTCACTTCAGATGCATCAAACAAATCAATGTTTTATTTTACCTTTTGACTAGTCGAGCTTCGTATTTGATAACTCTATACTAATATTCGCAATTCTAGCCATAAATTTAATTTATTTTCTGGGTTCCTTCTGTTGATATGTGACATCTATACTATATTTTCTTCAATTTGCAGGTAATTTAGTGAATTTAGTCATCCCACGCCCAAGGCCTGATGGTGAACCTACACCTGGGGTTGGAAAGGTTAGTAATTTAGTATGCATTATGACGCTTTATGCAGACCAATGTACTTTAAAATAAATATAAACTGTGTATGGTACTCAACATGAACATATTATAAACAGAAGTGCCAGTATCCTTAGGATGCTATATAGGTGGCGACATAATCACTTGGTTTTGTCACAGCAACAACTGATCATAATATTTCAACAGGTCTTTTTGGAGTATGCGGATGTGGAGAGTTCTTCGAGAGCTCAGCAAGGATTGAATGGCAGAAAATTTGGAGGAAACGAAGTTGTTGCTGTCTTTTATCCAGAGAGCAAGTTCTCCGAGGGGGACTATGAGGGCTAGGGTAGTATCTGCTCTTGAGTGCACTCTCAGCCAGACAGTGTCTTGTATTGAATAGCTAGCTAATGTATCATTAACGTTGGAAATGTTAGGTCGGTGTGGGGATTTTATGTAACCAGCTATAAGACTGGCTGCTACTTAGATAGCGATAGAGCTAGTAGGAAAGCAGTTTGCCTAGTCAAAGAGGCATCGCGTGTTTTGCCCGTGCATGGCTTTACTTATAATTGCCTGGTCTGTGCATTATTACTTAATGACACATTGATATCGTTAACCATCTCGAAGTTCTCTCTCTAGAACCAGCAGGTTATTGTGGCTAATACAAATTGTTATCTCAATTTTATAATGGTAGTTGTTGTGAACCTTGTGCCATCCTCATATATGTGAAGGGGGTTTCAGTAATGCTAAATTTACTTTCAGTTAATTGATTTCTGCACTTTGTTCTCTCAAATAATCGATATTTCATTAATTTGTCTTTCCCTTCATATGGCAACTTGATCAATTCTTTCGAATTCATTTGATCATTTTTTGCGTTTGAATATCCCTCCTTTGAAATTGATGGAGTGAGTTTATCAAATGCTCGACAAGTTTCTATAGACTCAAGTACCTACTAATAATGTTGTAGGTAAAGAGTGTTTTTTTCTATAATTTGCTAATGATTTTGTTTAAATATTTCATGCTTTATGACAAATTAAGTAGTTTTGTAGTGTTTGTGAGTTTAAAAAATGTTTATATGTAGTGTTTGTGTGGGTAAAAAAATGTTTATAAAATTGATAAGTTAATGCAAATAGGCTCTAAATCTAAATAGAGGAATTCATATTAGATTAAAACAATATCTAACCAAGGTAATTTCATTATAACTAACCTTATTATTGTCATTTCTATTGTGAAGATATATCTTACTCTAATTAATGAGACGTTACTAGTAAGCACATTTTCAGTAGGTATATCTGAACTTGTACAAATAGCTTTTTCATTAAACCAATAACATCACAAGCCCATGGAGAAAAATTAGTAGAAAATGTCTGTCATTCAAGTCTTGAAATCAAAATTAGTTATATCGACTTGTGATTAAATAAAAAGTTGACCTAATTAGAGTAATTAAAAACATATTAAAAATTTCGATTATGAGAGTTTCCAATGCTGACTGGGAATCATTTTTGGTAGGAAAATTGTAAGAGCAATCATGAAATACCAATCTTCTTTCTACCACCAGTAATTCAGTATCACTAGTTTTTGCTCCCAAAGTAATTTGACCATGACTATAAAATATTTGGTGTAATGAACCATGCATGCATCAGTAAGATAAACAGATCTACATATCCATTTTGCTAACAGTAACTAAGAGCAGCCAGCTCTCCCACTCCATTTTGTTCATCCAAGTGCTCGGGGTGATGAAAACATTCACTCTGATGAACTCTATTTCCCATCCCAGGAACAATTAGCAAGAAATGTATTCTAGTTTTTCTTTGATAGCAGTAACACGACGTACATGTCTTTTCTGTTTTTCTCCTTCATCTCTCTCTCTATTTCTTGAATGATATCCGGTAAGCTGCAGGCACAAGAACATATCACAATCTATACAAAAGGCAAATTCTATTTAACTGGAATATGATTAGCCTGATATTCTAAGTACTAGCAAACCTATCAATCTCTTTGGAGAGCTGTGCTGCTTTTGTTGCTTCAGCTTCTGCTTTCAACTCTTCTTTGCGTCTAGCCCGTCAATTCTTCTCAACTTGTGTCAGCATTTTGGGCTTTTGTGGCCTGAATGATGTATAATTTCATTTAGTGTTAAGTGAAAAAACTGATGACTAGCAATAATGCACTCAACGTAACATGAAATGCCAATGACGCTAAACTTAGCACACTGCAAACTTTCAGAAAAAAGTTTGGATCACACTTACTTGAGACTTAGCTCACAATCTAACTCAGCTACATTAAGGAAGGATCATACCTCTTCACATTAAAAATATGATTTCAGATGTAGTTGACTTAAACTGAACATATCCAAGAAACCTTAGTGATACACAATGTACTCATTCAGCATCTTTAAATAAAAAGGGAAGACTTTCCAACGGGAAAGAATCTTGAGTGACTCTATCCTTTGTCTTAAGCTATTGAGTTTAATGCAAATTCTTTTACATGTTATCATAAGATTTTGGTTAAATCCATTTTTCACCCAAAAGTCAGATTTTCTGTAACCTGTGAAACCTCTAACAACGAGTGGGACAATATTAGAGATATACACAGTGTCTCATATCATGTGCACCTCAAAGCATTTACTAATTGCAGTACTGCTCAGTTATCAAAATATAAGAGCTACTAATGCTGGAAATTAGAACTTCCCACTGGAATATATTATTTCCTAATTGCAGTACTGCTCAGTTATCAAAATACTGTGAACTTCCGCATTAGCTACAAATGTTGGAAGAAAATAAGAGCTACTACTAATGCTGGAAATAAGAGTTTTCCCATCAGCAGCAAAAAGTAAACAAACAGAATAGGGCAGAACTGGATTCAAATAAATAAGAATGAAGGAAGCATGAGGTTTTAGACCATCAGTGATAGCAGTAGATATATCACCTTTGACTTATAAACATCCATCAGCTTAGAACCATGTGAAAACTATTAAACATGCAAAGCCACATAAATAAAACAAGATTGTGTTTTCAGTGATCAAGAATGATAAGGAATTGAAAGTGGAATGCAACAATTGTGAGTCACAAACAAAAACGAGGACAATGCAACGCATGTTACCATTGTAAAGCTATAGTAAAAATTTAGGACTTAAAGCTAATTGGGTGTAATCAGTGTCCAGAGATTGAAATGCAATTAATTTTACTGTCAGCAAAATTAATCATGTAGTTAACACATCGAACTGTCACATAATTAATTTATCTGAAGCCTAAAGCCTAAAGATTGACAAGAAGCCTCTATTCACTTTACAATTATGAACAGACACATGTGATTAAATTCTAAGTAAAAGCATAATTTTAAGTACTCCTGAATACTAAGCTAGCAAAGAATAGAACATGTTTTAACCGCTATTACTATCATGACAGACGAGCAATATAGAAGCTTACCTTTTATCCAAATCTGTTTTTCCGTCTTCCACTAGATTTTCATTCTCCATGTCACTCCCACTATCCGCTTCAAGGAAATACATCTGAGGAAAATGAATCTTCAGTGCATACTCATACCGAGTATAAGAAAACATTGCCCATGATGCATCTGCAACGGCCATGGTCAAAAGTACTAACAAGACAGTAACAGCTTAAACTTACATCTTCTTCATTAACTGCTTCTCCAGGAACAATCAATGGAATAGGCTCCGGCCCCAATTCATTTCTATAAATTTTCTGCATTTCATCTGCAACAGCACAAGCTAATGCATCCTGAATTGAGAAGATACGGAGTGAATTATTAATTGTATGGACTAGGAGCTTGGTAATGGAAAAATATGACATACAGAACAAATTTTACCTGATGACTTTCGGATGGCGGATTGAATGAGCATCCTTGAGGCTCAACTTCCACGGCAGGTATAACAGAAGTCTTGGGCTTCTGTCACAGGCAATGCATATAAAATTGATTACATATACTAATGCAGATTTGTCTTTTCCCTTTTTGAAAAGTAAACTGATGCAAAATCTTCTAGGAAAGTAAAGAGATGGAACTAAGAAGAAGACAGGGAGGTACAAAAAATTTACACCAAGGTCGTTAGAGAAAAGTTATGCTGAGGACTGTAACACAAGGATTGTAATGCATGAATTATATTGTAGGTTTAAGTATGTGCTCTGTTTAATTTTAGAAAATGATCAAATACATGACAGTTAATTTGGTCATTGTAGTTGTTTTAATACTGAACTTATAAACATCATAGTAATGCAACCAAACGAGCTTGTTTCACCAGCCAACCCACCCCAGCTGCTGAAAAGGGAAAATTATGAAAAGACTTCACCCCGCAGCAACAGGAAAATACAGAAAATCAAACCCTAAAATGCAATCACAATCTAAGCATGCATCACATATTTTGAACAAGATCTTTAGACAGCCTAGAGCATCAACAATGCTAAAAGGAAGGATTTCAAACTGCCAAATTGAGGCATGAGCAAAATGGAAAAGAATCCAAGTTAGATTTTTCTTTTTGGATGCATGTTATCTTATTTGATGAAATCTTGTATCAGTTACAGATCATAGTATCTGCATAATCTAATTCGTCAAATGAAGTGGTGAAAGTGTGTCGAGTGAATGGAAAACTAACTGAATCAATCAATCAACTATGCATCAATCACGAACATAGTCAGAGTCAGCTATAATGGGTCACTACATCCATTTTGCTTTATTTGGGTCCATTACCTTCCACGATAAAGGATCTTTTATATCCAATCTCATGCCTCTTTTTTCCTTTTTACTTTTTTACTCATTTATTCTCTGAGAGGATAAGCATAGGATGTGCAAGGAAAAGATTCATCACAAAGATGCTTTTTATATGTGATGTTTTCTTGAAAATAAGAGATTCAATTGACTTTAGACAACTCATTTTTAAGAGGACTTAGAAGTAATCATTGTAAGGCAATAATAGTAGTGCTCATAAAGAAAAGCAGGTTGCATTAATAAACCCTATAGCAGGTATTGCATCACAACTTATAAAGACAAAATCCAGCTGATTTAAAATATGTTTTTCATGTAAGAGGACACCAAAATTGAAAAGGAAGTTCCTGACAAGTGGCCCCAAAAAAGATAGGGAGAGGAAAAAAGAATTAAAAAATTTCAAATATGGGAAGGAGAAAACAGTGTACCTTTTTGGTTCTGATGACCAGGTCACCTGCAACAATGCAATGAAGGCTGTATCAGAAAAGTCATTTTACCACAAAAGTGACGAGGAACAAAAAGGCTCTAATCACAAGGACACCTTTATCATCCCAAATGTCAACCATTCCAGAGTCTCCACCAGCCAAATCCTAATCACACAAAATTAAGAAGAAATAAACAATGAGGATCCATTGGGCATGTGCATTCAAATGAATAGATTTTTCCCCTATTGAGAGATGTGCAATATAGCAAGGAAGCAGCAGCCATAACATCTTGCAATTGGTGAATTGAACATTTAAAATGAAATACTGAACAACCTTTTTGATCCTGTTGAGCAGTATCTTTCGCTATCTGAAGTTCACTTTTCTTCTTGGACTTCTTCCCAGTTGAAGAAGGTACAGGTTCAACAAAGACATTGCTTTGTAGCATACTATCACATCGAAGTACTTTCTCCCGGTGTTTTTCAATTTTCCGTTTGACAGAAAGATCTGGATTATAGACATAAAAGCTTGTCACTTAATAATCGTTAAAGAAGGATTCACCAACAAAAAACGACAGAACTGCAGTAAAGGAACAAGGAAGATGCACCCATAATAAACATCAACTGCTAAATATTCCAGTGATATAGTACTTAAGGTGATTCTAAACTTCCCTCTTCTAATTCTAAAATGTCAGTTACTATCTCCAAATTTTGTCCGGTTTCGTATTACACCCAACAATTGGATGTGAACAGGAACCATTGACTGAAAGTAACACCCAAACTCTACGGGATACCGAACTATTTTTTCTACTTGTTCTTCGTACACAATACTCTTGAATGATTCCACCAAAACAAAAATTCTGGAGGAGATTATCAGAGAACTCAGTTATTTCCCTGCATATCAAAAAATTACTCCTAAAGAAACAACCATTTTTCACATATGGAGCAATCCAGTTATCCAAACAAAAATAGTTCAGTACATCTGTTGAAACGGTAAATAGCATACATGCCAATCCATCTAACGACTATATCAACTGCTAGAACATATACGTGAATGCCAGCCTGATATCAAAATTGCCTTTTTTTTAACCTTGTTATGTACTTGAACAAAAGATATTTTCTGGAAATTTTCGAACAGGAAAAGAAGTGCTGAAAAATAGAATACCTCTGGATTTGTCGACATAAAAGAGAGAGTCACTGGGAACTTGAGCAAGAGAACCGCCGGAAAGAGCATCTTTAGTGGAGTTGTCAAAGAAATCTTCAATATCCTCCGTACTTATGTTGGCTCTCCATGCCTTCTTCCCTTTCCTTGAGCTCTTATTCTTCCCCATCTCTCTACTTAACAAGTGAGGTAAAAGTCATATGAAAAACATGGTTCCAAAACAGATTTAGCATTAATGTAAAATACTCACTTGAGACTTTATACCTCTTAATTCCTAAGTGAACAAGTAGCAAAGTCAAAGAGATGAGTGGACAGTGTTAAGATAGGATAAGGATGAAACATAAATGTGTCAAGATTTGGCACGCTAAAACTCTCGTAAAATGGGATATGGATCTCTGACAGCTGCTGCACAAACAGGGAGGGCCAAACCAATCTGGAAAATTATTACCACTAAATTCTTAACGGATTTAGTCTTAACTAATGATACTAAGGTTCATTATTCAGGATTTAAGAAGTGGTAAGCACAACGAAGAGAGCAACAAAGCCCCTGAACAATCATGGGTTTATGACCAGTGAAATGAAGAAAATAGTCACAAAAAAAATAAATCGCATCCAACCGTTAGACATAATACATCTTCATCCAACTTGATCCATAAACTACATTTTACATCACCACATAACATGAGAAAGTGAGCAACCCTAGTCTTCATCTTCACCATCGTAGTATTCTTCATCATCGTCGCTGCTCCCGTAATAGTAGTCATATTCATCATCATCCTCTTCTTTGTCATATAGAAGCCCTTTTATACTCTTGGTCCTCATCTGCTCTTGAATTCGGTCTCTTATGACAGTTCCCTGTTGAAATTCCAATATGTATTATCAGAAGTGCAAATATAAACCACTCTCATTTGTGTGTGAGAGGTGCTAAATTTTTTTCTGCCTGGAAAACTGTAAGGGAATTGAACACCAGATAGAGACAAGAGGAGAAGAGCATGGGAGGGAGGAGGGATGGGAAAAGCGGCATAGAGATCTTACCATTTTGTGGCAACCCTCTTCAAACATTTCAAGGAAACCAGCAACCAATCTATCAGCATTCTCCACCCAAATATTTCGATGCTTTGCTACTGTTTGTATCTGCAACAAGTAGTCTTTTTAACATGTTTTGTGCTAGAAGACTAGAAATAGGTTTTACTGAGAAAGTGATGGTTCTTCAATGACAACAAGCATCCGTCTTATGTTTATTTCATTAACATACGAAAGAGCTATCGAACTGCTACATACTGCTCCATTTTTGGTAACACTGAGTTACAAAATACATAGTGAGAATAATCATGGAGAAGAAAGAGCTTTCTTTACTCGGAAACCTAGCATATAAGATGAAAAGTAGCTTCGTCTATCATAGTTTAGCACTCACTCTTCAGATAATTGCAACTTCCACCATCTCCACCACCCAAATTCTACAAGGTGATAAACTATTACGAATCGAAAATTAATACTCCACCCCTTCCAATTTCCCCGATCATTGTACATTTCAATTTGAATTAGTAATTTTGTGTCCAACTCTAAACAGTCCTTACCAACTTATGCATCTGATCATATATGTATTATCTATTCCAACAAATAATATAAAAGAACGGGGTTTGGATGCGTTGGCAGTTCATTCCAATTTATGTGAAGGCATTTGACTAAAGGAAGCTTGAAGTTAATATTTTTTTAAAAAGAAATTTTTTTGAAACTTGTGGTCTAAAATAAGCTATAGAAATTTACGTGGCTATACATCATTTCATCCCGGATAAAATGGGAAGTTTGAAGTTAAATTTTACTAAATCTAAAAAAATGTTATTCTTTTTGGGACCAACTAAAAAGGAAAGAGTGTCACATGGAGGGAGTAGTAATTAGTAGAATAGTAAGAGGAAAACTTACCCAGAAGGTAGTACACATTGCAACACAACATTAACCATAATCGGATGCAAGCTCAATGATAGAAATAAATATATATACTATCCCTATTAAAAAAATATATACGTATATACTATCAACCGAGCAGCATCATAATGGGGAAGCAAACCGCAAAAGCTCATGAACACTTCATTACAGGTTAAGAAAATTACTTATACTAATTAAAAGCTCCAGGCTTCTCAACAAATGAAACCATACCAGTGTTGCATTAAACAAAAAGAACCATCCACCTACTAAAACAAACAATTCGGTCAGCAAAGATATCTACTTATGCATCTAAAAATGGTTGGACATCACCCTACTCATAAGAAATAGCAACTAAATGCACAAGCAATGATCCAGGCTAATATAGCTAATATGAAAATGTGGATAGCTATTGTATTTGTATCAAAAAGTTCCTATGCATGACATAATACGAATGCTTCATCTCCTTGGGGACAAACTTGACCTTATGAAAATGTTGTCAGCTTAAAATATAAAGGATCTAATAATACGAGAACCTACAAGAACATGTCAGTTGTACAGCGATGATAAAAGATTAGAACACCTAACACTGACATATAATGTTGATATTCCATAATAGGATGTGTTAAACCAAGTCGCCTACACTTCATAATATTCACCACCACAACAACAATATACCCAGTATAGTCACACAAGTGGGGTCTGGGGAGGGTAGGGTGTATGCAAACCTCAGCCCTACTACCTACCTTTGTGGGGTAGAGAGGCAATTCAATTGTATCCTCGAATTCAACCTTACCTTATATACCATCATATTGTTTCCTGTGCTACCCCTTCATTGCTCAAAGTATCATTTGCACAATATTTCTATGTGTTCTAAATGCCTTCTATGTGAAGAGAAAATGAAACAAAGAGACACCTATTATTTATCCATCGCAAAGTTACCAGTACCCTGAGGCAGCTCTTTAGTCTTACCGAGTATGAAAGGGCTCAAATGGATAATGAATGAAACAAATAGCCAACTATTTATCCATTGCAAAGTTACCAGTACTCTGTGGCAGCTCTTACCGAGTATGAAAGGGGTCAGATGGATACTGAATGAAACAAGTAGCCACCTACTTATCCATTGTAAAGTTACCAGTAATCTGTACAGCTCTTACTGAGTATGCAAAGGCTCAAATGGATAATGCCTGAGAAAACTGCTGAGTTGTTCACATGCTGGAATAATCCAGACAATTTTGTGAGGCAGAAGAGATGGTGGAGAATTATTCCTACATGCATCTGGTGGACAATAGGAAGGAAAAGGAATGCGTGGTGTTTTGAAGATGTAGCCACTCAACAGAAGACTAAAAATATATTGTATATATTTTTGTTTCATTTTTGGTGCAAGGAGGGCCTAGCAGAAGATATAGAGATTCTGTAGTAGACATTATTGGGTCATTGTAACTAGTTAAGGAATCGGTTTATGTTTTTTTGGGGTTCCTGTAACTAAGTTTCTCTTATATACTCTTTTGGTTATATAAAATATGGTTACCTTGGGGGCAAAGTCTGGAGCCATAGACATTTGGAACCCAATATTGGAGAAATGTGAAAAGAAACTAGCCAGATGGAGATCACAGTCCCAAGTATGCTATCTATCTTCCATATTCCCCAGTCAGTAGTTCAGAGTTTGGACAAAATTAGAAGAAACTTCTTGTGGCAAGGAAATAAGGAAAGAAAAGGCTTTCACTTAGCCAAGTGGAAGAACATCATCAGAAGTAAGATGCAAGGTGGATTAGGTATCAAGAATCTCAAAAACCATAGCAAAGCTCTGAAGGTGAAATGGTTATGGAGGTACCATCAGGAGGACCAAGCACTATGGTATAGGGTGATCAACAACAAGTATGAGGAGCTTAATAAATGGGTAACCAAAGAGGTAAATACCCCCTATGGGATTAGCCTTTGGAAATCCATCAGAATATTTTGGCCTTAATGGCAGAAAAACCAGTTTTTGGTTTGATAAATGGTTGGGTGGTATGAGCCTCAAAAAGATCCTTAGAAGAAATCTGAATGACTGGGAAATTCCCAGAATACTTGAATTGTTTAAGGTTCTGGAGAATTTTCAAGGTATACAAACAGGCGAGGATTATTTATGGTGGCAAGGGCACAATAAAGGTAGTTACAAGGTGAAAGAAGGATACAAACAGATAAGTCTTGGTGGCATTCAAGACTTCAAATGGCCTTGGAAGCAAATCTGGAGGATCAAAGTGCCACACAAAGTGGCATGCTTTACATGGCTACTAGCCAATGAAGCAGTTTTGACATTGGATAATGTGGCCAAGAGAGGAATCTCTCTATGCAACAGATGTTCCTTATGTGATAAGGCTAATGAGACAGTGAGACATCTCTTCTAACATTGCAACTTTACTGAGCAGCTGTGGCAGATTTTCCTTAATCTCAGAGGCATATCTTGGTGTATGCCTAGCAAGATTGATGAGACTCTATTCAGTTGGGAGATGGCTGGAGTTGGGCCTACAAACAGAGAAAGATGGAGGATGATCCCGGCTAGTATTTGGTGGACTACATGGAAGGAGAGAAACGAGAGATGTTTTGAGAATAGGAACAACAACTTGCAGGAAGTAAAGCTTAAGTGTATTTTGTTGTTCTGCTTTTGGTGTACAAATGTCT
>JAJOOS010021572.1:0-33776 GCA_029582725.1 Solanum chiquidenum
CCCAATATACGAAGGTATGATCCCAGGTACTATTTTGGATTAATATGCATTGATTCTACAAGATTTAATCTTCAAAACATGATACTTGACTTGGATATTCATAGGTTTGGCCCTAACATCCCAAGTTGAGAATTCGATGGTTTGAATAATGGTAAGATCTCAGTGCAATGTAGATAGTGGTTCATTCAGTGCTACTTACTCCCAACAGAGACAACTACAGCTGCAGCATCGAAGATGTGGCGGGTCGTTCCATTATGGACCCCACCAACATCTGTTGATTGTTACAAAAGCCACTTTGGTCAGTGTAAGAGGAGCTCAGGAGTTTGCTATTCTGTGGAGAACAGGGGCACTATGTAAATTATGTCCAAGGCATTCGGGTATTGGTGAGACTACATCACGGATTCAACCTCAGGTACTTACACCAGCTCAGACAGCTATTGGTCGCTCTTAAAGTCGCATGATGCAATAGTCAACAGGGTGCACAAGGTGCAGGGGTACCACCCATTTCGAGCTTATATGGCCAAGCGGCTAAAAACTGTTTAATTTTACAAGCACTTTTATTAAAATAGCTTTTCAGACAAGTGCTTTTGAAAATAAGCAATTTGTGTTTGACTAAATTATTTGAAAAATGCTTTTGATAAGTAGATTGCATTTGACTAATTTTTCAAAAAATGTTTTTGAGAGTCAAATTACGAAAAAATGACAGTTATCAATGCACTTTTAATATTAAGAATATTTTATATAGAGAGATTATTTTAAATATCTATTATAAAAGTTTCAATTAATTTTTATTTTTGTTTAACTATATTTTATATTTATTTATTTAATATATCATCTTAAAAGTATACACTTTTTCACATTGAAGGGTTGTATGTTTTTTTGATGAGTTGTGACTTTTTCCATAGAGTTGCGACTTTTTTAAAGGGTTGTGACCTTTCCAAGGGATTGTGACTTTTCAAAGGGTGGTGACTTCCGATGAGTTGTGACTTTTTCAAAGGGTTATGACTTTTTCAATAAGCCGTGACTTTTCTGATAAGCAGTTATTCCTAATGTCATTTGTTAGCTATAAATTGAGGGTTTTCCTCTCATTTTTAAACTATGAATTTTTTAAGTTTTTTACCCTTCTTTTTAAAAAAATTCAAGTGTTTGAAGTTCAACGAAATTTGAGGCATCACACAAGGAAAAGTTAGTGAACAAATCATTATCAATTCACGCTTGTATTTTCCTCCTACAATTTTTATCACATACATACTTTAATATTATTTATATATTTTAGGACATTAATACTAATTAGCATGAGATACACGTGCAACATATTGTGACTTTTCCGAAAGATTGTGACTTTTTCAAAGGGTTGTGACTTTTCCAATGGGTTATAACTTTTCCCGAGGGTTATGACTTTTTCAATAAGTTGTGACTTTTCCGAGGGGTTGTAACTTTTTTGATAAGTCACAATTAGCAGCTCTTCCTACTGTCATTTGTTAGCTATAAATGTGGAGGATTTTCCTCTCATTTTTGAACTATGAATTTTTAAAGTTTTCTACTGTTCTTTTAAAAAATCTCAAGTGTGATTTGAAACAAATGATTATGTTTGAAGTTCAACAAAATTTGAGGTATCACACAAGGAAAAGTTCGTGAAAAAATTGTAGCAAACCATTCATCAATTCAGACTTGTATTTTCCTCGTATGATTTTCATCACATACATACTTCAATATTATTTTTATTATTTTAGAACATTAATACTAATTAGCATGAGATACACGTGCAACGCACGTGTTCGAGTTCGAGAACTAGTATAATTAAAAGTATGGAGTCAAATAAATTAAAAATCATTCCACACATTAAAGCATATAGTAATAATTTATAAAATATGTAATAATTTAAAGAATTTTTTTGAAAAAAAGATGAATAAAATTCTTAAATGAAACTTAACCAAACTTATGAGATATGTTAATTAATTAACAAGGGATACATTGGTAAATATGTATAAATGGTAGGAATACTTTTGTCTAGAAACAAATAATTTTCTGCTTCGGTTATTTTTAAGAAGCAAAAAATTTTAGCTTCATCCCAACAGCAGAAAAAATGCTTCTGCTTGTATTTAAAAGTTCTTTAACTGATTGGTCAAACACCTTTATTTTCCAAAAAAGTACTTTTTTCTCAAAACAAAAAGTGTTTTTGGCCTCCCAACCACTAGGCCAAACAAGCTCTTCTATGTTATGGCTATAGGCAAAATATTGAGGCATCCCATGTTGTGGTGATATCTGACATGCCTAAATGTCTATTCTTTTAAGGCATTTGCACTTATAGATCCCGGATCTACATATGCATGTCTCTGTACTTTGCATCTTGTTTAGAGAGGGATCTTGAATTCTTAGATTAATCTTTGTAGTTTTGACTCAAATAGGGGAGTCTATAGTCGTAGATTAGGTTTACCAGGATTATGAAGTCTCAGGGTAGGGAAGGACCATATCCATTTGATTGTATTACAAATGATTAATTTTGATGATATTGTGAGTATGGATTGACTAGCATCATGTCCTACTACACTTAATTATCACGTCAAAATTGTAAGTTTGTAATTCCAATGGAAGCGTGTCTTGAGTAAAAAGGCAAGACAACTGCAATGAACAAAATGATATCTTTCATGATGTGTAAGAAAGGGCTGTTTGGGCTTCATTATTGTAGTTCTGGACATCCGAGCAGAGGGTATTACGCTTGACAGTGCCAGTAATACGTGAGTATCCAGTGTGTTCGGATGGCTTACCGGGCTACCTTTGATGTGGGAGATTTCTTGAGTTATGTATTGACATTTACCTAAGATAAAGGGTCTATTCCAATTCCATGTATCATGTGACACCAACGGAGTTGAAACAACTAAGGGGCCATTTGGTAGTTGGTTAAGGCTCAACTTAATACATGAATAACTTGGTCATTCAGGTATTAATTCTATACATTGTTTGGTTTGTAAATAAAATAAAAGTTATTGATGTATTAATACATACAATGTATTAATATTACACAATGTTTGGTTGGTAAACAAAGCAACTCTCATAGAAAATGACATTGCCATAAATAATTTTTTAGATAATCATGCCTCAAACTGATAGGATAGAGATTTCATAGCACTATGTTCCTTAGGCAATTTTATCCATTTTTTGTCATTACTCTTACTCTTTTGATCCTTTATTTTTTTTATGACAAGGGAAACCCGCAGCCGCTATCCTTTGGGTGCGCACAGGGTAAAACCCCCGCTCATATGCAATAGCTCGCAAACCACATAGGAGAGGTAAATCGCACTAGGCAAGCCTGGTGCGACGAGCTCGACCCAGAAGGCAAACCCCTTGCTTTCGCTGGCAAGGGGTTTCGAACTTGAGACCTCCAACATGGAAGTCCCAAGCTCAAACCACTGGGCCACCCCAAAGGGTACTCTTACTCTTTTGATCCTTGTTTGAAATATATAAACAAATAACCACTGTAAATATTAGTTGAGGGTGGAAACTACTAGTAAATGTGGAGATGGATACTAATTTTATTTTAAAGATTATCTCAACTAGTATCATTTTTTGTGTTATCTTTCTCAAAACTTTTATATATTATTGGTGATTTATTTAAATTTATTTGTAGAATTATTGAAAGTTTTTCTTTTGCTTATTTTCTTAATAATAAAATTATAAAATTGAAGATATATGAGATATACGCCACACAGATCCATGGAACTTACGCGTCGCCCTGTACACGTAAAACGCATAGCCTCACACCCCCGCCTTTTAAAGCACTAATTCTTGCTACTGAGGTGAGCCATCCACTCTACTCATGAAGGTTGTTGCCCCTGCTTTCTTAGTTATGATATTGGGTTTTTTAATAATTCAGACAGTATTATATGATCCATGACTAGATTGTTGGATTATGGGATTCATTATGTACTCATGTTGTACTGCTGAGACATGGTTTCCACCGTCATGTTAAATTGTGTTATGGTATTTGGATTAAGCTTCTTGTTATGAATGCTGATTCGCTTACTGAGAGTAGATGCTCGCTAAGTGTCGGTCATGACCTACCCAAGTTTCAGTGGTGACAATGACCATCTAAGCAATTAACAATACAATGCTGATAATCCATCCCATCTTACAAATAATGCCAGCAGTAACTGAGTTTGCTTTTCCTTTTTAATTAGATACCAGTAACTGGATTGAAGTCCCAGGACTATGCTAATCATGCAATCAAACAAGAGCAAGTTTCTTAGGAAGAAAGGAGAGAATTAGATATACAACATAAGTAGAAGAAATCATATTAAATTGTGTGCCCGTTAAGATGAGAAACAAACCTGTCTCTGCTTCCTCCAGATAAAGACCTGCTAGAGCGCCTATCACCACTGATGAGCCAATCACTTCCTCCCCTTCTTGGCCGGCCACCTCGCGACCTAGAGTCATTCCCCCAATTATCATCATCATTATCAGAGAAACGGCCACTAGAAGAACCCTGGGAATATCTGCCTCTACGGTCTCTTAAACCTCCTCGTGTCCCCCTAGTATCCCTGCTTGAAAACCTCCCATAGAAATCACCAGCTGGCCCATCGTCTTGTAAAGCAGGTAACTGCAAGACACAGGATTATAAAGATTACACTATCCTGTCTCAGATATAAGAGTTGACAGCACAATGAACTGTGCAGCTAAGTCACAGAATATATACAAGAACCATAGTAAGAAGCAGATTAACCTTGGTAATCTTGGAAATAGTATTTCCAGGTGGTAACTCCTGATTTAGTAGATCTGCAGCAATCTCCTCAGGAAGATCAAAGATGGCCCCCTGAACCTGAGCTCAAAATACGTGAAATGGTTCTGGTTAGAGCAAAGACACCGAGAAGGGGATCAGAAAACAAGACACCACATCTCCCTAGGGGAGTCAACAATGTGGAACATATAGCAACATCATTAGCATATTGGTTACACACCCTTTCATCTGCAATTAGGTGAATTTTGCCAACTTCATCAGCAGCTGGTGAATACACATCAGAGAGGAAACCAGTAACAGATCTTGCCGACAGGAATCCTCGGGAATTTTCAGAATCACGTGTCAGCTGTAACGTAGTCCACCCCTGCAGTGAAAATATGTTGATCACAACAAATGCAATGGGCATATACTTAATAACTGGATGCATAAAAGAAAGTGAAAAGAGATGGATCAAAATCTCAAGTCATGGTTACTTATACTAGCATTTTGAGCACAGTGGTAGCATCCGATGATTGGCATCATCAAGTGAAGAAAGACCCAAATTAGCAGTTGAGAAAAAAAAAAAGGAGAAGCATATTTAATGTTGGGGGAGCTATAATCGAAAAACCAGGTATGCCTTTTGGGCAGTTGAATGGGCCAAGTACATGGCCCACTTGCAGGCCAAGGGACTCACCCAACTAACAAGGCCTGCAGAGTGGGCTTGGAGCAGTTCAATTGCACAAATCACTTGTCGATTTTATGAGGATATTAGTGTCAATTACTATGACAGCCCAAGAGTGGGTTAGGACAAGGGAACACTGAAAAAAACAGCTGATGAATAGATATAGGAGCAATATCATATCACTTCAGCACCTCACTTGACCATTGAATTGGTCAATATAACTTGCATATAGAAGAAGCCTATCAGTCCGCAGCACAAAGGGTGAAGAAAGGAGGGAAAGAGGATGTACTGCAGAAATTTCTTAATTGCTGATTAACTCAATATGGAAGCAATTAAGCTTTATCAATACATATAAGTACCTCAATAACAGAGGCAACCAATAAGATTTATCAATCAACATAAATACCTCAATAACTGATCATACCTGTTCATGAGTTATTAGAGATCGAGAAGATGGTGGTTTGGAAAATCCACCCAAAAGAGCAAGTGCAGCAGCAAGGGAATTTACTCCTTGTTGCTCCATCAATTGTTGTGCAGTTGGAATGAAGTACTCAACAGATTCGGGATGAACTCCATTAAGTGCAGCCACCACATGCTCAGCTGATGACTCTAAAACCTCTTTGACAGATGGAGGACTAACGAATTCAAACTTGCACCCAACATCGCGTTCGAGAGATCTGACAGTTCGCCTTTGACTACCTGTGTACATCAGAATAGCAATGCCTTCTTTTCCAGCACGGCCCGTTCGACCAGAGCGATGAACAAAAGTTTCTGGATCGTTGGGTAGTTCATAATGGATTACCTAAATAACAAGGGAGGATGGATCCAAAGGGTTATTACTGTTAACTGATGCCTATAAACAGAGCATAGCATCGGAAAATATAATGTCCAAGTGACTGTGCAGCACTTTTCAAGCAGAAGAGATTCAAACAGTTAATTCTGGTCATTGGCAAACGATGGAGTATAATGAATTCCAACATCAACTCCCCACCCCACCCCACCCACAAAAAACAAGACTTTTAACACTGATTTTATGATTGTAATGATTCTATTACAAACGTCCTTACAACGCAGTCGAAAGAGTATCACCTCAATGTGGCAGAAATTCTACATCAATATAGATATTCCATAACACTTAGCTTTCTCCAAGATCTGATTCAGAAGTCAGAAGTGAAAAATTGAAAATTTTCAAAACAAAGGGGGAACGAGAAGAAGGAGAAGCTGGACAGAAAGAGAATAACAAGTTTGACTATATCATATCTATGAAATACAATAACAATTAGTATTATGATTGATCAAACCCATATCTCTTCCACATTTCACCAGTGTATATGCAGCTTTAGGCAATTACGCAAATAGTCAAAATATGCAACAACCTATTTGTGAAAACTGCCCGCTTTCTAACAAAACCAACGGATTCTGTTACTCAAATTTTGACTCTCAGCTACAAAATGTAAGCATTCCTTTCACCTAGATAAACGCCCAAAATTCCAACTTTATCCACAGAAACCGCACCATAAATAACAGAAGTTAAAAATAAAGCAGTCAAGTTTGTTAAGGATATATATATATAACCGTATGAACTTACTAAGTCAACATTAGGTATATCAAGACCACGAGATGCAACGTCAGTCGCAACTAGCACAGTGAATTTTCCTTGCCTAAATCCATTTAGTGTTCTTTCCCTCTGATGTTGAGAAATGTCGCCATGCAGTGCCTCAGAAGAAATGCTATTTGATAATGCCATTGAAACCTCATCAGCATCTCGTTTTGTCTGTGTAAAAACAATTGTTTTTCCACCCTTTGCATAAACCTGAAATTGTTAAAAGCAAAACTCTAAAGCTCTGAATTCTGCATTGGTGGAAAAAAGCTACGAGAATAGGCTGTTCATTCATACTGTAACAAGATCACCAAGTATAGATCGTTTTGATGTTGATGTAGCTGATAGAGCATAAAGCTTGATCCCCTCTGCCAGTTTTTCCTCTTGATCACCAACCTAAATGAGTATTTGAAAAGAAGGGAAAGAACAAGAGGTAAGACAACCACCTGGGAAGAAAAGAAATTTTATATATATATATATTTGTAAATCTATATGAGCACAGTTAAAACCAATTATCCATAACTTCTTTGGAGAAGTAAGGAAATATACTGATGATTTTTATTTCTAATCAGAAAACAACAGCATTTGCTATTAAAAAGAGCAGCTAGAGATCATTCAGGGGCACATTGAAGTACTGCATATATCAAGATGATATCATAATCAAGAAAGACGATGATACGTGACTCTGAGAAAGAACGAAGACTTACCAAGTCAATTGTCAAAGGATTGTTCAAATACTTCCTAGACAGTTTCTTTACCCAGCCAGGCATGGTGGCTGAGAAAAGCATGCTCTGCCTCTGTGGTGGAAGTTTTTCCAAAATAACTTCCACATCTTCCTCAAATCCAACTGCGAGCATTTGATCAGCCTCATCGAGGACCAAATATTCCACCTCCCCAAGTTTCAAGGTGTTATTGTTTATCAGGTCAATAAGTCTACCTGGAGTTCCAACAACAACATCAACCCCACGGGAAAGTGCATTTTGCTGTGTAGCATAAGAAACGCCTCCGTATATGCAGACAGTGTTCAAGTATGGTGCTGACTCTTTCATTTCCTTCTCAACTTGATTGGCTAACTCTCGAGTAGGTGCAAGTACCAAAACTTTGGGAAGCCGTCCCCGTCTAGAAATTAAAAGAGAAAATTAGCATACTCGTCAACAATTAGACTAATAAAAAAACTCTAACCATCATGATAAAACTTGTACCTCTGAGTATTTCTCATTTCTTCATCCATACTAAGCTTTTTCAATACTGGAATACCAAAGGCAAGTGTCTTCCCCGTCCCTGTCTTTGCACGAGCAATTATATCCCGACCCTCCAGTGCCGGCACTAGAACAGCTCTCTACATGATAGAAAACACATGATTTAGGATAATCTGTCTATATTTGCATGCGAAAAAGTCTTAGTTCCATTTCAAAATCACCTTTAGTTCCAATAGCCTACATAAACAACTGGAATATATCACAGAAAATAGTCCACCGAATCAACACGCACGCCAAATCATGAAGGATAAAGTTAATATAGAAGCACACATTTCGCAAGTGTAATGACTTGCGCAACATCCCACAGTGAATACTAGCATCTTACGATAATGCCTATGCCTGCTACATACGTTATATGGGTAGTTAAGTATATTTCAGTTAGATACAGCTGAATAAAGGGCTTTACCCCACACACACGAGTGCTAGGGAGAATGGGTGCATATCGCACACAGCCTTCCCCTTGCAGTTCTGCAAAAAAGTTGACCAAACTCTCGAACCCGTGACCAAATGAGCAACTATACTCCACTAAACACAGTTAAATACAGATTCTAAATTGTTGGCCAGCTACTTTTGCGGATGGTACAATTAGAGTCACAAATCTGAGGGGGAGCCTTAGAGCAATACTGCAACGGTAGTGTTGCTCATTAGTGACATATAGGTGCAGTCACTTTTGGTATACAAGCTAGCATTTAAAAACAATTAGGATATCAAGCAAATAATTGTACCAATTTGGCATAAAAATTAGCTAATAAAATTGCACTAAACAGTTGAACAAGATAAATAACCTGAATTGGGAAAAGTTGAGTAATTCCACGCTTCTCAAGAGCCTCAACAAGCCTGTGAGGTAAACCAAGTTTGGATACAGCAAGTTCATCCTCATTTGACTCATTATCCTCAACCTCATCCTCAGAATCATATTCACTTTCACTAACATTCAAAGAATCCTTCCCAAAACCCCCAATTCCTTTAAACGCTTCTTCACTAAGCACCGAAGAATTAGGAGTTACTACAGCAGAAGCCAGAAAAGGACGTCTGAGACGAACATGAACATGAAAATTGGATTTTTCAATGGAGAAAGGAAGAGATAAAGGAGGGGTAGCAGTGGGTCTTCGAGAAAGTTCGAGAGAAGGATTGGTCTGGTATATGGAGGAAACTCCTATAATGGAAGAAGAAGAGGCCATGGGAGAGAAGGGATAAGGAGATAGAAGTGATGATAAGGGTGGGAAGGTTTATAGTGTAGGAATGCCTACTGCCCAGGGACTTTTATGGGTTTAGTCACAATAAAAATACCAGAATTACCACTCCTTTAAGCTTTGCTTTCAAACACTCCTATGTCCTAATTGGGGGCGTTCACGGTTTGATTTGGGTCGGTTATAGGTTAAAATCAAAACCAAACCAAATATAATTATACATTTATCGGTTTGGTTGTTTTCGATTTTGGTTCGATTTGGTTCGGTTATTAACCATAAATAAAAATAAAAGAAACAATTCATTCAAAACGTGAAAAAAGTGACAACAATTCATTCAAACAAAAAAATAGTTAGAATGACTGACATTACAAAACTTTCGATCATTGAATTTACTGAATAAAACTTCAAAATTCACTATTTTGACATTGAAGGAAGATATAATGACATTTTCAGTCCCACAAAGAATTTCCATAGACACTCATATACATGAAACCAATAAGAAAAATGTTCTGACCTTGGACATTTTTTCTTTCATAAGTAAATTATAAATAAATTTTGATGAAACATATACAAAATCTTTAAAATTGTTTATGAATATAATATATGTATGTATGTATAATAATAAAATTTATGTATATAACTTGTTGGTTCGGTTATTTCTTCAAATTTTTTCGAACAAAATCATAACAAAACCAAATACTATCGGTTCTTAACAATCTAAAACCAAACCAAACAAAACCCAAATTAAATCGGTTTGGTTTGGTTTTTCGGTTTGGATCGGTTTTTATCCAAACCATGAACACCCCTAGTCCTAATGAGTAAGCATAATATTTAATTATTTTCAATATAAATATTAAATTCTTATCCAAGTTTATATTTTATATATAAAATAAAATGACTTATTGTTTCAAATTTGCAACCAAAAAAAAAATACTCATACTCGAAAAGATTTTTTGTTACATGTGGAAGAATTATATTAAAGAGTAACTGGTTGCTACTTTTGTTGACTAGTAGATCTTTATAAAATTATGTGTATTTGAAAAAAAAAATTGCAAATATTTATTTATAAAAGGAACATGGAGATATGTGATTTATCAATGCGGTGCCTTAGGATATGTTGATATCTTGTGTATGAACTATGGTTTGCTCATTTGGTAAGATTGTGTAAACACACACATAAGGTGCAACTTTATTAACAAAGGTGTTTGTTGAGTAAGGTCGGCTTTCGTGACCAAGCCCCTTGTATAGGTTGGGAACTTGAGTGCATCTTTCTCATATCAATCAAGGTTTTTCTTGAGTTTGAAATAAAGGGCAAAGAACAAGGGTGTAGCAGCTGCGTGAAAGTTGTTGCACCTTAGAATATCTTTTTTCTTACAGGAGTGCTAACGTGTGACCTTACATTTTCTTCAACTTCCTCTACACTAAAAACCTCATGCAAAGCTGCACTCCTTTAACATGATGAGAAGAAGGGGGATTGGCCTCTTTTTCATACCAAACCTTATTTTCTAATACATATTTTTTTGGTATATAACTGTAAAACCTCAAAAATTGGAAAATAGGACTAAAAAGGAAATACGTCAGTTTTTGGCACTGATGCAGGAACTACAAGTCCTAGCTACGGTCCTTGGAAAGTCCTACGGGGCTTAGGAAGAAAGTCGTAGAGTTGAGCTAAGTTTTTGGAAATGTTGAATCTCTGATGTTGGACATATGAGTAAGCAGGACGGGGCTTAGGAAGGAAGTCGTAGAGTTGAGCTAAGTTTTTGGAAATGTTGAATCTCTGATGTTGGACATATGAGTAAGCAGGATGGGTCATAGTTGGTTCTACAGGTCATAGATGGGTTCCGTAGAAAGGTTCTAGACTTGGTGAAATTTCGGACCTAAACTTGGGATCTACGAGTCGTGGGAGTTTCCACGGACCGTAGGAAGGTCTCATGGGAAGATGATGAATTTTTAGGTTTCTGAAGTTGTTTCTACAGTTGACCAGTACGGGCCGTAAAATGTTCTACGGAGCGTAGGTCCCAACCGTAGACCACTCCGACAATTATTTATTAAGGGTGTTTGAGTCTTTTTCTATGCATCTAATACCTATACTATGTCGTTTTGACCCAGATTCGAAGCCCTACAACTACTTTTCTATTCCTAAAACTATCCAAACCTTCTCATTCTCTCAAATTCCCAATGCCCATCCAAGTTCCTCCTCTCAAATTCTCTCTCAAACTCAAGGAAGAAAGTTAAGATTTCAAGCTTCAAGTCTCCTTTTTCCTCCATTTCTTTTGGGCTTTGTTTATCAAGATATGTGGGAATTCATCAATGAATTCTATTCATCCATTAGTCCGAAAAGATCTCCAAGTTCCAATTCAATTTAACCTAGTTTTGATTGAGGCTCATGCAATTTTTATGGGTCTTATTTGATTTTGATGTAAATTGTTCTATTTCAATCTTCTTATGCATGTTTAGATTCAATTACATATCTTTCAATTGATTTTATATAGACCCATGAATTATTCATGATTTTGACTATGAATTTATGAAGATACGAATGATTTATGATCTAAAAGAAGTTTATGATCTAAGGTTTGTTTTAAGATAAGCATCACATAAATTGTGAAAGGTTTTCTCACATATTAAGAAATCATGATTTGGTGAAAGGTTTTCTCACATAGGCATGATTCATGATTCAAGGAGTTATTCTATGATGATTTTATGATTTGGATTAGTATGTTGATTATTGCCTATCCTAATTTCTAATGTTTTTCTTTGATAATTGACTTTATCTGTTCCATTGGGATTTAACTTAGCATCAAGAGACTTGAGGTGGAGGCTTAAATGGGGTAGTCTCTAGTTGCAACCTTTAGTTTTAAATTACGTGCCCCTGTAGGATTATCTTAAATGACCTAACTAGTGGATCCACAAATAGCATATGAATAAATGATACTGAGTTCAACCTTGGCAAGTAGACTCCCTTCTCGGTGTGGGAGTTACATTGGATTCCATGGTATAGCTCACATGGTCTATTGTCGGATAAAACTAATATCCCACAAAACGAACTAAAGATACTTCAAAGGTTTTATGAAGCTTTCATTATGTTTTAAGATGCACTGACCATGTTCATGATTTATGATTCTTTCTTAAATGTTTTTCAAGATGTTTTAGCTTGGTCATGCAGATCATGCTTTCCTTTATGTCTTCTTGTGATCATGTCTCGTATTTTCATGCATTTCTCCATACTTAGTTAATTCCATGTACTAATGCATACTTGTGCCTACATTATTTTGATATTGTAGGGTCTAACGCTTCTCCTCCTCCCACTCGTGGATTGTTGACTATTGATCGCAGAAGACTTGGTGAGTCCTCATGTTCTAAAGACCATATCACCTTTATTATGCTTTCTTATGTCTTTCATTTTTAGACGTTGTATGCAGTGTATGGGTTAAGTCCCAACCACTTCTTTTGATGTATTAGATTAGCTTGTTAAGACTATGATTAGACTTCCATTTTTATGTTCAAACTATTCAACGATATGAGACTCTTACTTAAATTATACTTTTGTCCATTTCATTGGGTTGTATGTATGTCAAGTGGCTTGTGTAGGGCTTCTCGAGGTCATATACACCATGTCATGTCTAGGGTGTACTTTGGATCGTGACAATAACTTAGTTGATAGAACATTGAACTTTTAACCTAAAGGTCAAATGTGAGAGAAATCGATCACCCAATGAATGGACAAACTCAAAAGGGGGAAGGAAGAAAGAACCATACTTTCAGAGACCTAACTAACTCGATTTGAGTCTTATATGGATTGCAAGAATAACTGACTAAGTTATTCTATAAAGGGTCATTCTCCAAATGGGATGAGGCGAAGTCTTTAGGTTGTTTAAGTAGGTTGGGTCACAGATCGACCATAGGAGTATTCCTGGATATAAACCAGGAAAAAAAGTGGAGCATACAATGATGCCACATGTTTTAGTTTTGAGGAAGTCCCTAGATGCCACATGTTTCCACTTCATGGAAGTCCCTAGCAGATCGTGGAAGGAGTTGTAGGCTATGAAGTGTTATAATTCTTATCTAGAGAGGGGTGTTCACCCACTTCACTATAAGAAGAAGGGAATTAATAAATGTTCTATTAGTTATTGCATCAAAGTCGATGTAGATGATGAAAGGCATGTTTTTTTAGGCACTTATTCTCTTAATAAATGACAAAGCAAAATAGGAAAGGGGTCGAGTTAATTGGTGTCTGCCTATTTAGTCTTTATTTAAACGACTCTCATGTGGAACTAACATGGTTGGCTACATATAAATGTAACACCTCGAAAGTTGGAAAGAAAAGTTGTAGGAAATTGGCTAAGGCAGTGTTCTACAAGTCCAACCTACAGACCGTAAGAAGTCCTACAGTTCGTCGGAAGTGAATCTTAGATCTCAGAGTTGAGTTTGGAAAATTTAGTTCCTCAAGTTTGACCCACGAATTGACAGGATGAACTGTAAGAGTTTTGATGAGCCGTAGATGACATTCGTAGGATGGATTCAAAGAGTTGGTTTAAAACCTCAGTCATACGGAAGGGTTTGATGGGTCATAGATTGTTCTACGGGTCATAGGATTGTCTCAAAGAACTGATCTTGACTTAGTGAAATTTTGATTTAAAAATATTGAGGTTTACGGATGGGGTCTATAGACGGTAAGAAGTTAGACGATCCGTAGAAGGATTTCATAGAAAGTTGGCCAATTTTTGGCCCCAGTCACTCAACCTACGGTTGACCAGTATGGTCCGTAGGATTTCCTACGAGCCGTAGGTCCAAATCGTAGGGTCTATCCGGTAGTTATTTTAAAGGGTAGTTGGGTCTTTTCCTATGCATATAATACCTATACTATGTCATTTTGCCTATAAAAAGAGACCCTATAATTGTTTTTAGTCCTAAGAAACTACCCATTCCCTTTTATTCCCCAATAAAAAATCCCCAAAATTTTCTCTCTAGGTTTCTCTCCAAGGCTCACAAGGGATTCTAGGGTTCTTCAAGCGCTTTCAAGTCTCCAATTACTCCATTGTCTTGGGCTTCAAGATCAAGGTATGTATGAGTTCATCAATGGGTTCCATTCATTCATTGAGTCTCGAAGATTTCTCAAATTCTCCAATTCAATTTCCTTAAATTAGTTAGGTTTTTATTCAATTCTTCATGGGTTCTAATGGTGTTTATTTAATTGTTTGATTTTGATCTTATTATGATTGTTTTGACTCAATTATATGCTTTCCAATTTATTTTAGATGAACCCCATGCACGATGCATGATTTTGACTATGAACCTTAGAAGGGTGTGGATTTATTATGGAGTTTTGAAACTATGAGCGATGTTTTCATGAAAGATATGCATGATTTATAAACTGAATGTCTTATGATCTAAGTTGCTTTAATAATAGCATCAATTAACTTGTGAAAGATTTTATCACATTAAGGGATTATGATTTGGTGAAAGGTTTTCTCACACATGCATGATTCAAGATTTAAGGAGCTATTCTATGATGTTTAAGCTTGGATTAGTAACTTAATTATCCTTTTCCATGTATGATGACATGTTTATGTTTATGAATATTCCATTGGGATTTTTACTTAGCACCGAGTGGATATTGAGATGAGGCTCTCCCGTTAGTATAGGTCGAGTCTCTAGTAGCAATCTCCTTGTCCCTTACTAAGTGCCCCTACAGGTTGTCTTAAGTGACATAGCTAGTGGATCCACATAAGCTAGAAGGTACGGTCCTTGCCTTGGAAATTAAGGACATCTCTTTTTGTTATGGGAGCAAGACACCAGATTCCACGTTACAACTCACATGGTCTATGTCGGTTAAGAGTAAATATCCCACAAAATGAACTAAGTTGTTCTGATGTTTCTTTAAAAATGCATTTCAATGTTTAGATTAGTTATGCATATCATGTTTTCGATTATGTCCCCTTATTATCATATTTCATGTTTTACGCATATACCACATACTTACTACATTCCATATACTAGTGCATACTTGTGCCTATATAGCTTCACTAATGTAGGGTGTGGCGCTTTCTCTCCTCTCGCTCATGGCTAGTTGATTTCTCTAAGGATTTGAAGACTTGATGAGTCCTCATACTCCGAGAACCATGCCACCTTTATTGCTTTCATATGTCTTTACTTTTTGGATGTTTTATGTGGTGTATGGGTTATGTCCCGACCACTTCCTTGATGTACTAGATGGCTTGTCAAGACTATGTTAGATTTTCTCTTATAAATGTCAAACTCATTTATTCATATGAGATTTCCTACTTTTTTCTATTATATTATGTATATGTATGTCAAGTGTCTTGTGTAGGGCCTATTGGGTCTTATATGTCATGTCACGTCTGGGTGTACTTTGGGTCGTGACAAACTTGGTATTCAGAGCATAAGATTTTAGAAAAGGTCCTAGGATGTCTGGAAGCCGCGTTGAGTAGAGTCTTAATCATAAGTGTGAAGTGCAGCACATTTATGAATATGAGGCTACATAGCATTTAGGAAACTTCACCTCTTTCATTACTCTAGTGTCGTGTCATTTGGTCTATCTTTATAAGATCCTTCTCCTAAATCCTATTTGATCCCTTTCAGGATATGGCCCCTCTAAGAGCTTATGTGAGAAGGAATGTCGGGGAGAATGTGGAGCCCGAGGTTCTTAAGTTCCGGCTGACCCTTTGACCGAGCAAGTGACTCATGCTAAATTCTGAGCCGATTTCCAAGTGTTGGCTCAAGCCATGACGGCCCAAGATAATAGAGAGGCCATTTCTCCCATTAACCCAAAAGTGGGTACTACGATGACAAGGATAAAATAATTCACTAAGATGAATCCTCCGAAGTTACATGGGTCTAAGGTTGATGAAGTGTATAAGATAGTGGGAATTATGGGATTGTCTAAGGTTGAGAAGGTGGATTTGTCCACTTATCAACTCAAGGGTGTTTCTCAAGTGTGGTTTGAACAATGGAAAAGAGAGGGCGGTTGATGCGGGTCCTCTTGATTGGGAGAAATTCAAAGGAGCTTTTTTTTCATTTCTTTTATCTTGAAATGATAGAAGCGAAAGTATTTGAGTTCATTAACATCCGAGAAGGAAATATGAGTGTGAAGGAGTATGCTTTGAAGTTTACTCAATGGTCTTAGTATGCTCCAATTATGGTTGCCGACTCTAGGGCAAAGATGAGTAAGTTCATGTCGGGTGTGTTCGATATGGTTGTTAAAGAGTGTCGTATTGCCATGTTGATTAAGGATATGGATATCTCTCGTTTGATGATACATGCCCAATAAATTGTAGAGGAGAAACTCAAGGAAAGGGAAAAAAGGTCAAAGAGGGCAAGGGTCGGTGATGCTGACTTTTCTCATTCTAGGTCCGGTGGAGAAGGGTGTGCTCCATTTTGAAAAAAGTTTTTCGGTGAAGGTTCTTCTAATGTTCCGGATCTTAATTTCAACAAAGATAGGGTGTCTAACCCTTAGCCTCAAGGAGGAAATGGTTGAAATAGATCTTCTATTCTCTCTTGCACTAGGTGTGGTAAGAAACATGACGACAAGTGTTTGGCCAGTATAAATGGTTGTTTAAATGTGGAAAGAATGGTCACAAGATAAGATATTGCCCATTGCTTGCTACAAAGGGAAGGGGTTGTAGGACAGTTCAACCTAGTGGTTCTGGTTCGGGTCCTCCGAAGCAAAATAGATTTATGCTCTTTAAACTCGACAAAATCACGAGGGTTCTCATGATGTAGTGACTGGTATGTTGAAAGTCTTTCATTTTGATGTGCATGATTTACTTGATCTCGGTTCTACCTTATCATTTATTACTCTTTATGTGGCCCTGAGATTTGATGTTGGTCCCGAAGTCTTTTCTAATCCCTTTTGATGTCTCTACTCTCGTTGGTGATTCTATAGTGGCTAAGAGAGTCTACAGAAGTTGTCATATTTCCGTTTCTCGTAGAGTCACTCATGTTGATCTTATAGAGATTGATACATTAGATTTTTATGTTATTCTTGGAATGGATTGACTTTATTCATGTTATGCTTCCATAGATTGTAGGACCCGATTGGTCACTTTCAAGGTTCTGAATGATCCTATCATGTCATGGGAAGGGATAAATTGTATTCTTAAAGGTCAGTTTATATCTTGCTTAAAGGCTAGAAAGATGATTTCTAAGGTTTTGATTTATCATCTTGTTAGGGTTAGGGATATGGATTCCAAAAGCCCTACTCGTGAGTCTATTTCGATAGTAAATAAGTTTTCAGAAGTGTTTATCGATGATCTTCCTGGTATTCCTCCCGAAAGGGAAATCTCCCAGATACGCACCCTATATCTATTCATCCTTATCATATGGCCCAGTAAAACTTAAAGAGTTAAAGGACCAATTGAAAGATTTGTTGGATAAGGGTTTTATTAGATTGAGTATCTCTACATGGGGTGATCAGGTGTTGTTTGTTCGAAAGAAGGATGGATCTCTCCGAATGTGTATTGATTATCGACAATTGAATAAGGTTACCATTAAGAATAAGTATCCTATTCCAAGAATAGATGATTTGTTTGATTAACTCCAAGGAGCGAGTTAGTTCTACAAGATTGACCTCTGATTGGGTTATCACCAATTGAGGGTGAAGGAGAATGACATTCCGAAGATGACTTTTCGAACTTTGTATGGTCATTATGAGTTTTTGGTAATGTCTTTTGGTTTGAATAATTCCCCAAAGATGTTCATGGATTTGATGAATAGGGTCTTCAAGCAATATCTCGACATGTTTGTGATTGTGTTTATTGATGATAGCTTGATTTACTCACAGAGTACTGAGGATGAGCATATTGATCGTTTAAGGGCCGTGTTACAAATTCTCAAGGACCGTGAGTTGTATGCTAAGTTTAGCAAGTGTGAGTTTTGGTTGATATTTGTTTCTTTCCTTGGCTATATTGTCTCCGGCGAAGGTGTTCAAGTCGATCCTAAGAAAACCAAGGTTGTTAAGAATTGGCCTAGACCATTGTCTGCTTCCTTTACACAGAGTTTCTTGGATTTGACCGGTTACTATATAAGGTTTGTGGAAGGATTTTCCTCTATTGCTTCACCTTTGACAACATTGACTCAAAATAAGGTAAAATTCTTATGGTCGAAAGCTTGTGAGAAGAGTTTCCAAGAGTTGAAGGATAGACTCACTTCGGCCCCTAATTCGACATTACCAGAAGGATTGGATGGTTTTATGGTTTATTGTGATGCATCATGGATTGGTCTTGGTTGTATTATGATGTAACATGAGAAATTCATTGCTTATGCTTCAAGTCTGTTGAAAATGCATGAAAAAATTTATCCGACTCATGATTTAGAGTTAGCAGCGGTGGTGTTTGCTCTAAAGATTTGGAGACATTACTTGTATGATGTTCATGTCTATGTATTCACCGACCATAAGAGCTTAAAGTTTGTGTTCAGTCAAAAGAATTTAAATCTTCGCCAAAGGATGTCGCTCGAGTTGTTGAAAAATTATGACATGAGTTTCCTATATCATCTCAAAAAAGTGAATGTGGTAGCGGATGCTCTTAGTCGACTTTCGATGAGTAGTGTTTCTCATGTTGAGGATGATAAGAAAGAGTTGGTTCGTGATGTTCATAGATCGGACCGAATGGGTGTTCGTTTGGTTGATTCTAATGAAGGTGGTGTAGTTGTTCATAATGGTTCAGAATCATCTTATGGCTTTCTCCCAAGAGGGAGATAGTGCCCTTCCATACCAAGGTCGGTTATGTGTTCTGAATGTTGATGAGTTGAGAAATCAGATTCTGACAGAAGAGCACAGTTCTCAGTATTCAATTCACTCGGGAGCCACCAAGGTTGCATAGAGTGCCTTTGTCCATTAGCTCTGATCGAGGTACTCAATTTACATCTCGGTTTTGGAAGTCATTTCAGAAGGGTCTTGGTACTCAAGTGAAGCTTAGCACGACTTTCCACCCTTACACCAATGGACAAGCTGAGCGTACCTTTCAAACTTTAGAGGATTTTTTAAGATTTTGTGTGATCGATTTCAAGGGTAATTGATATGATCATTTGCCTTTGATTGAATTTGCTTATAATAATAACTATTATTCTAACGTTGGGATGGCACTGTCTGAGGCATTTTATGGTAGAAGGTGTAGGTCTCCTAGTGGTTTATTTGAAGTTGGTGAGGTTGCTTTGATAGGGCCCGAGTTGGTGCATGATGCTATAGAAAATGGGTCAAAGTCAACAAAAGTCTTATTTCGATGTTAGAAGATCAGATTTGAATTTAATGCTGATGATTGGATCTATTTGAAAATTCCACTCATGAAGGTTGTAACAAGATTTAGAAATAAAGGGAAGCTTAGTCCTTGATATGTGGGACCATATCAAATTGTGAGGCGTATTTGAAAGGTTTCATATGAACTTAAGTTGCCTAATGATTTAGCATCGGTACATCTGATATTCCATGTCTCCTTGTTGATGAAGTATGTTGGAGATCCGGCATATATTGTTCCTTTAGAAGGTTTCGAAGTTAAAGAAAATATTTCATATGAAGAGGTCCCAGTTGAGATTTTAGAACGACAAGTTCGGAAGTTGAGAAATTAAGAAGTTGCTTCCGTGAAGGTTCTTTGGAGGAATCAATTAGTTTAGGGTTCTACTTGGGAGGCTGAAGCCGATATGATATCCCGGTATCCTCATATCTTTCCCTCCACTCCTATTCTAGCTTGAGGTATTAGCTCCTCGTGGTTCATTTTATCAGATTCATACATTTTCGTTATCCTTATGTTTCCATATGCATGAATGTTCATGAAAACTTGATTTTGATGTTATGATTAAACATTGAGTGATTCTCCATGTTTATGTGCATTATGATAAGATTTCCATTCATGTTGGGTTGTTAGTTTCTCTCCTACTCTACTGGTGCTAGCTTGAGTCCCGTTCGAGAACGAATGTACCCAAGGGGGAGATATTGTAACACCTCAGATGTTGGAAAGTTGAGCTGGAAAGAAAAGTTGTAGAGAAATGGATAAGGCAGTGGTCTACGAGTCCAACCTACGGGGCGTAAGAAGTGAATCATAGAACCAAGAGTTAAGTTTGGAAAATTTAGTACTGGAAGTTTGACCCACGAATTGACAGGATGAACCTAGGAGTTTTGATGAGCTCTAGATGGCATTTGTAGGATGGATTTAGAGAATTGGATTAAGACCGCAGTCCTACGGAAGGGTTCGACGGGGTATAGATTGTTCTAGGGGTCATAGAGTTGTCTTATAGAACTGACCTTGACTTAGTGAAATTTTGATTTAAAAAGCCGAGGTCTACAGATTGGGTCTACAAACCATAGGAAGTTAGGCGGTTTGTAGAAGAGTGTCGTAGAAAGTTGGCCAATTTTAGGCCTCAGTCACTCAACCTACAGTTGACTAGTATGGTCCGTAGGATTTCCTACGAGTAGTAGGTCCAAACTGTAGGGTCTTTCTGGCAGTTATTTTTAAGGGTAGTTGGGTCTTTTCATATGCATCTAATACTTATACAACGTCATTTTGCCTATAAAAAAGAAACCTTATAACTTATTTTATTCCTAAGAAACTACCCATACCTTCTATTCCCCAAAATCCCCAAAATTTCCTCTCTAGTTTTCTCTCCAAGGCTCACAAGGGATTCTAGGGTTCTTCAACCTTTCAAGTCTTCAGTTCCTCCTTTGTCTTGGGCTTCAAGATCAAGGTATGCGGGAGTTCATAAATGGTTTCCATTCACCCATTGAGTCCCAAATATTTCTCAAATTCTCTGATTCAATTTCCTTAAATTGGTTAGGTTTTCATTTAATTCTTCATGGGTTCTAATGGTGTTGATTAAATTGTTTTATTTTAATCTTATTATGATTGTTTTGGATCAATTACATGCTTTCCAATTTATTTCACATAAACCCATGCATGATACATGATTTTGACATGAACCCTAGAAGAATGTGAATTTATGAACGAGTTTTGAAACCATGATCGATGTTATGATGAAGGATATGCATGATTTATAAAAAAGAATGTCTTATGATATAGGTTTCTTTAAGATTAACTTAAATTAAATTGTGAAAGGTTTTCTCACATTAAAGGATCATGGTTTGGTGAGAGGTTTTCTCGTACATACATGATTCAAGATTTAAGGAGCTATTCTATGATGTTTAAGCTTGGATTAATAGCTTAATTGTATTTTTCCATGTATGATAATATGCTTATGTTTATGACTATTCTGTTAAGATTCTTACTTAGCGACGAGAGGATATTGAGATGGAGGCTCTCTCGTTGGTAGAGGCCAAGTCTCTAGTAGCAATCTCCTTGTCCCTAACTACGTGTCCCCGTAGGTTATCTTAAGTGACATAGCTAGTGGATCCACCTAAGCTAGAAGTTAAGGTCCTTGCATTGGCGAGTAAGGACATCTCTTTTCGGTTTGCGATCAAGACATCAGATTCCACATTACAGATCAAATGGTGTATGTCGGTTAAGAGTAAATATTCCACAAAATTGTAACACCCGAAAAACTAGTAGGTGAAACTAGAGCCTTACGTTGGAGTTTTTGAGTTTGATGTGGGGTTTGGAAGTGTAAAATGGTTTCCCGAACTTAGGTTGAGGGGTTTAGGGGTTAAATGTCAAGGTACGACCCCCCAAGGACCAACCAAGGGTCCTTGAGGAGGACCTTCAAGTCTAACCCCAAAGCTGCCCCAAATTTGCCCAAGCTGCCAAAATGATGAGGGCTACGGATGGGACCTACGGGCGTAGGTCCATCCACGCCTCGTGGGGGGTGCTTCGTAGGTCAATGTCACGACCCAAGAGTACCCCCTAGACGTAACACATCGTACTTGTCCCGAAGGGGTCTCATACAAGCCTCTAGCATCACCATAACATAAGACATAGAGATAATGCGGAAAATTTAAAACTTTTACAATAGAAGTCCAACTTCATTTTTCGTAATCGAAAATCATAGGAATCTAGACTTTGTCTCATACACCATCTAAAACATAGGAATACAAAGTTTAGGACTTAGCCCTTTACATCAATAAAGTCTCAATATAAGAAGTACAATAGGATCTAAGAAATGGATAATCCGTCCTCGAACTTGAGGACTCACCACAACTTGGAGATAAGCAATCCAAGTCTTCTTCAAGGAAGGAGAGTGTATGTCACCTAGACGGAACCTACACTTATCAAAATGCAGAAAAAGAAGGGGTTAGCACAAATATGTACTAAGTATGGAAACATGCATAAAATCCTTTAAATATGATAAAAAGGACATTTTAGTGAAAAATATGTATTTATCAAGTTTGGAAACCAATATGCACTTTCAATGTAAAAGACAAGCCATAATCACATTTATGCTCACACCATAGTAGATTCAATTACCTTAGAAACCCCTAGGAACACTTGTGCAATGTATGGTTGGCATCCCATAATACCAACCATACTAAGTACTCCCTTGAACCTACCTTAGTCATACATATAATCTTTAGACCTCATCATAAACAATAGACATCAATAAAGAACTAGCCATGTAATTTACTTGAACATAAGGAAAGTCATTCATAGCAACTATCCATTCAACATACATGCATACATTCATATCTCATCATAACATAAGGGAACCATCCCATAGCATCCTACTAAGTCTACTTGTGCAATGTAAAAGTGAAGTCCCATACCCCTACTCCTACTAAGTAAACTCATTAAGAAGTCATAGTATAGCTCATGTCTTATTCATTATCTTATCATTTAGGGAAGAATAGCCATAATCGACATAGACCATGTGAGCTACATGGAATTCGGTGTCGTGTAACCCCACACCGAAAGAAGGTGTCCTACTTGCCTAAGGTAGAACTAAATGTGTTAGCTTTTAGGTGGATCCACTAGCTAAGTTCTATGTTGGCATATAGTTATGGGATAAGGAGATTGCTTCTAGAAACCCAACCTATTGCATTGGCGGAGGATCTTCCATCTCAAGAGTTTACTTTAGATGACCCGACCTATTGCATTGACGGAAGGGCCTTTTCTTCACTTTCCATATCCACTCGGTACTAAGCATTATTTCCCAAATTATACATAATTAGTCTTGAATTGTATTTACATGTGTGAAGGAGTGCTCTACCCTTCATTCAATACAACTCATAAAATAGCTCATAGATTCATTTAGGTGAGAACTAACTTTCATCCTTAGAATCATCATTAACGTGTGAGTAAACCTTTCACATTATTGTTCATAGTGTTTTCATGAGAATTAGTCTTTCAATCAACACAACAACATCAACATCATCCTAGACAAGTCATATATGAACATGTGTAAGGGTAAGGGGAGAATGACCTTTCAACAATACCTCAATTTACACAATAGTCATAAGATCTTTACCTTTCAAGTGAATCATAAGTTCACATACATCCTTCACAATTTACCCCCTTCAAGGGTCATGAACCAAGTCTCACAATCACACTTAGAAATACTACTTTAAGCGTGAATAAAATAAGATTCAATAACTAGATTATCATAGACACAATTCATAGTAATCATCTTGCATCATTACACCCATCAAAATTCATGAAATTAGGGTCATGGGGTAGTTCATGGGGAATTTTATTATAAAAATCACCATTAAACGTAAAATCATCCATAATATAAGACAAATAACATAATGAAACTATTTTTAAGAAGAACCCATGGCTAGAATGAAAACCCTAGTTTTTTAACAATATTCCAAAATTTTGAAATTAGAGTTGAAGGGCTTCTTGGAGAAAAGTATTCCATGAATCAAGGTTCCCATACCTTAATTGAAGCTTTTCCCACGAATTGGAGTTGAGAAGATTGATTCTTGAGCCCTAATCTTCAAGTTCTTGGTGTTCTTCAATGGAGGAACTTTTAGAAAGAGAAATATTGAGAGGAGACGGGTCTTCTTTTAATTCTTTTAAAAGTAACTAAATTCCATGGTATTCAAGTCTAAAAAGGTTATATAGTCACTAGGAAAGGAATAAAATAAAGAGGACTCAACTTTGGAAAAGAACTAAGGACCCTTAAAATTTGAACTTAAATTTTCCCCCCTTTCACGATTTTGCTCGCCCAATGGACCCTCTTGGCTCGCCAAGGGCACTAGGCGACTCGCCAAGTGAACCCTTGGCTCGCCCAAATTTCTAGTAAGATCCAAAAATGGGTAGATCACTAGGCATTCTAGAGGGGCCAATGGGAGACTCGCCAAGTTGGTTGGCGAGCTAAGGCTTAGTTCGCCCTTTGCTCCAGAACCTTGGCCAAAGGGACAACCCACCAGGCGAACCCAAGTGCACTTTGGCTCATCGCCAAGTCATTTGGGCGATCAAGTAACCCCATCGCCAAACGGTCCATCTAAGAACAAGGTTCCTTTCAGCCTATCTTGCTAGCTTAGGCCCTTGCTCGAACCCTAGGCTTCATCCTTGCACATTTAAGTTCTAAAAACAGCCTAGACATCGACTTAAAGTTACTCTAACTCACATAATGAGGCTCTAGTTTAACCTACAAATTTCCGGGTCGTTATAGTGAAGCCCTCAAAATTAGGCCCCAGTCCACCCACCTACGGACCTGAAGGATGGGGCGTAGACCCACCTACGGTCCGTAGGTGGTGCCTGAATCTGCCAAGTTTTGGCCAAGTTGTGGGGTCTTTTGGTAAATTCCTAGGTTGGTTATTATGAAGTGAGGTCATCTTATATAGATTATTTAGACCTATTTAAGACCTTTTAAGCTATTAACTAACTCATTACCTCATAACTCCCAAACTCAAATCATAACCAACTCAACCCTTTCCAAAAATATTCTCTCTAAAAACTCCATTGAAGAAGAAGAGGAAGATCAAGTTAGGGTTTGAAGGAAGGGGATTTCTCACACGATTTTGGTTGGATTTCTTCATCTAAGGTATGGTAGTCTTGATTCATGGAAAGCTTTCTTCCATGAAGCCCTCAAACTTTCAATTTCAAAGATGAAAATTCTCCAAAACCTAGGGTTTTCACTTTATGTCATGGATTCTTCTTAAAAACTTTTTCAATGGTTTAATTATCATATATTAAGATTGAATTACTGTTTTATTATAAATTCTCCCATGAATCCATGAATTCCCCTTAACCCTAATTTATGACAATGTGATGTGGGTGAATAGTAGTAAGATGAATACTATGCAATTGTTCTTGTAGTAATGTAATTATTTGAATTATGTTATTATCCATGCCTAATTTTAGTAGTTTTAGGAGTGTTGGTGAATTATGATTCATGGTCCTTTAAGGGTAAATTGTGAGATTTGTATAATCATGATGCTTATGTACATGCTTTGTGAATATATTGAAAGTAATGTGATCATGACTATAATGTAATGGTGTGGTTGTTGAAAGGCTATTCTCACATACACACACTCATGAATGAAGAATGAATGAATGAAGTTTTTATGATTATGTTAATGATGATGTGTTGATTGAAATGTTATTCTCAATTGTACACTAATGAATGATAATGACATGTTGTGAAAGATTTTCTCGCAATATAGGGATTCTTAGTTGAAAGGCTATTCTCATCTTTGAATCTATGAGCTATATTAATGAATGAATGTTGGGATGAGATTGGTGCCGTCATGTTAGTTAAGGTGGGGTATTTAGTAACAATCTCTATATCCCATTTTAATGAACTAAAGTAATGAATGTTAAGTACTCCGTGGGGAATAATGCTAAGCACCGAGTGGATATTGAATGAGATGGATACTCATACGTGAGTTGAGGCGGGGTATATAGTAGCAATCTCTTGAGATGGATGCCCTCACGTGAGTTGAGGCGGGGTATCTAGTAGCAATCTCCCTATCCCATAACTATGTGCCCACATAGGTCTTTAGCTAGTGGATCCACCTAAACTAAATTAATGGTCCTACCTTAGGCAAGTAGGAATCCCTTATTCGGTGTGGGTAACACCGGAATTCCATGATTTGCTCACATGGTCTATGTCGGTTAAGGCTTACCCCCGCAATGAATGATAATGATCTATGGCTTCTCAAGAATGCACTACTTAGTATGGGTGGGGGTATGAGACTTCATCCATGCATTGCACAAGTAGGATTTGAGAGTAGTCATGGTGTGTTCCTAAAGGTTATAATGTCTTATGATATGAATATGCTTATGATGATGTTTTTGAGAATGTTGACATGAAGCTTAAATGTAATGATGAATGTTTAACGTGGATTGTTGATATGAGTTGCTTTCCTTGATATGACTTATTAAATGTGAATGCTCTTTGTCTATGAGTTTTAGCTAAAGGTGAGAATGAAGAATGGTAAGTATGTTTATGGTGGCCTCAAAGGGATACTTAGTATGAGTGGTATTATGGGATGCCATTCATACATTGCACAAGTGTACCTTAGGGTTGTCTAAGATGATGGTTCTAATGTGTTATAATGATTTATATGATGATTATGCTTGTGACTCATGTTTTATACTAAAAGTATATGATGATTCTCAAACTTGTTAAATGCATGGTTTTCAACTAAAATGTCCCTTTTAGCATGATTTTTGCATGACTCTCATACTTAGTGCTAACCCATATTTCTTCTACATTTTGTACAAAGTATAGGTTCCAGATCTTAAGGTGATTTCTTTGGATTCAAGCTTGGATTGACTATTCTCCTAGCTTGTGGTGAGTCCGCAAGATTCGAGGACATATGAGAGTCTTTAGTAGTTTCTTTCATGTCATTTTATGTTTTGGACTATGTTGAAGGGCTGTGACCCTATTATTGATACTCGATTGTATTAGATGGCCATGTGAGACAAATTTAGACTTTTGCTGTTTATAAATAAAGACTTCGATTGTATGGATAAAAGTTTTTAAATTTCGTACCATTTTCTTTTGTCTTATGTTATGAATGATATGAGGCTTGTATGAGGCTCTTCGGAGTCTTGTACACCATGTTAAGTCCGGGGTGTAGGCTCGGGTCGTGACAAAAATGAACTAAGTTGTTCTTAAATATTTTATGAAGCTTTCCTTATGATTTTAAGATGCATTGACAATGTTCAAGTTTTATGATATTTCTTTAAAAAGGCTTTCCTATGTTTATCTTTGTCATGCATATCATGTTTTCGATTATGTCCCCATATTATCATGGTTCATGTTTTACGCATATCCGTCGTACTTAGTTCATTCCATGTACTACTTATGCATACTTCCACCTATATTGTTTCACTAATGTAGGGTGTGACGCTTCCTCTCCTCCCGCTCGTGGCTAGTTTATCACTCTAAGAATTTGAAGACTTGGTGAGTCCTCATACTCCGAGAATCATATCATCTTTATTGCTTTCATATATTTTTAAGTTTTTGGATGTTGTATGTGGTGTATGGGTTATGTCCCGACCACTTCCTTGATGTACTATATGCCTTGTAAAGACTATGATAGATTTCTACTTATAAATTTCAAACTCTTTTATTCCTATGAGATTTTCTACTTTTGTGTATTAAATGGTGTATATGTATGTCAAGTGGATTGTGTAGGGCCTCTCAGGGTCTTATATGCCATGCCACGTTTGGGGTGTACTTTGGATCGTGACACTAAGTATATCCATATATATTTAATATGGGATGACTGTTTAGAGGCCATAGTGGGACTATCATAGGAAAGCATGTCTCTTCTAGCAAACAAATAAAAAGATTTGTGGATAGCCTTGGTCTCTATATGAATCTCTTCCCGACCGGCATGGCCGAATCGAGGAACCACTTGGAATTGAAATTGTTTAGTCCATATGCATCATTTGATGAAAGCACTATAGTCACCTTTGATGATTGATTTGTCAACCACAATTTCTCTCCCTTAAAACAATATTCCTCAGCGGATGTCTTTCCTTGGGTTGGGGCAACATAATAAATGAGTTGTTCTCTCTAGGACCCCATCCCCTCAAAAGTTAGATGTCGATCGAGATTGAGATGGAGCTGGGAGAAAACCTATACTTTTCTAGGGCTTGCCTTACCTCAACTTCTAAATAAATAAAAGGGTGGGTATCAAAAGGAACCATCCCGGTCTCTTCAAGAAATCTTTTCTTGGAAGACGTTGTCTACTCACTCAAACAATGCTCTAAACACAAAAGTGTGCACTTTTACCCCATTCTCCCATGTTGAGTCACAAGCATCACCTCAAAAAGTATGAATGAGTCATAAGTAGGTAAACTTGCATGTGTGGTTCTGGCCTAGGACCCTGATATATTGTATTAATATGTGTAGGTTTTTGTAATTCGAGTGAGATTGTGATTGTGCAAAAGCACATATGGTTCAATATTTCCTTGCTCCTTGTATTTTTTATGTTCTTTATATCTTGTGCAACAAAAAACTAATCGAGCTCCATTTGATCTCCCTAAAGCAAAAGATGAAACACTGGTAGGCCATATGTAGAATGCATTGATGAGATCTTTAATATTTCACTATTGGCGAATGTCAGTATCCTGAGGTCTTTAGGACTAATCTAACTGAAACAAGGGGTAGATATTTACCAACTTCCAAATATTTTATTTCAGAAATAAGGTGAGAGTCTAACGCGAAAGGTTGGTTTAATATGTAAGATAAAGCAAAGGCACACCAGTTGCAAAAACAAAGTAGTTTCTTCTTAGCGCATCCTTTTTCTTGCTTGTTAGCGCTTGAGTAGTAAGATAAAAATAATCTCTCTTGCCTACTTTGTAAACTCTCATTTTTTATAGGAGGGGTGCTTTTCTAAGGTAGGGCATTTTTCATTCTTCGTTTGAAACGATTAAGTGTCAAGTCGAGGATTTCTGCCTTATTATGAAAAATAGAGTTGGATAAAGCAAACTATTTATGTAGAGAAGCACATGTTTAGCTAAGTAGAATCAAGTTGTGTTGCTTGATGCTCTGATAAAAAACAAATCAGCAGGACCATACCAAAACGACTACATATTCATTAAAAAGGTCAATCCCTCCCCTATGACACAAAGTAAAATGAGCCATATCTTTAAGCCTTCTACTTCCATAGAACAATATTGTGGAAATATAGACCTAAGTAGTCATATTGAATCCTTAAGAACCATCACTAGTACGATCGGCTTATATATATTTGAACAATAATATTTTTTCATCCAACAGAGACTAGAAGAAGGTGACTCTTGTAGACAATGATACACCCAAATTGCACATCCCAAAAGTAGTATAAAGTGGTCATTTTTAACATATAAATCTAACCAAGGATAGTGTGGATCCCACAAGGAATATGATTTGGACCTTGGTTAACTGCGGTTATTTTTGCTCTTAGTCATTTTATTTTGAAAGGTTTTTTTATGTATTGGCAATCTTTAAAATCTTCACAACTATCAATTAACAAAGTATCAAGTGAACTTGTTTTGAATTAAATAAGAGACAAAACTAAGATTTTGTGATCCCCATGAAGTCATAACTTAGTAAGACCATATATTAGTAAACTTTTCTAGTGTGTCACAAGCAAGATTGGTAAGTTAATTTCACCTAAGTGGTTGGTCCCCTAAATAGAAGAATGTCACTATACAACTTGGTTCGTCTACGGTTGTTTGCATTACTAACCCTTACCCTTGATCCTAAATTAGTTATTTCAAGACAAAGTCAAGCTATTAGATGAGTGTTGATAGTCTCAAATCTCTGTTGTATAATCCCCTTTCCCATTCTTTACCACTTTGGTCCAACAAGTAAGAATAAGGAAGGTTCTAACGTTTGCAACCGTTAAAATCAATCAAAGTAAATGGAAAAACAATACATGCATGCACACTTTCCAAGGTTTACTAGGTATTAAGTCTACTTTATTAATTCTTCATGGTTCTCACAACCCTAGGTGTGGGTTTAGCTACCCATACGTGTATGATAACAATCAATGATAAATAAATTAAGCATAATCATGCACTTATAAGAGGAATAGTAGAAATCTGGAATCTTGAAGTAAAATTCAAAGTCAGAAGTCAAGAATCACAATGAAATTTCTTTTCAAATTCAAGAACACGTTTACTTGATACTTTGTCAATTGCTAGTTGTGAAGATTTTAAAGATTTCCAATTACACAAAAAAACCTTTTTGGAAATAAAACGACTAAGAGCACAAATAAATACAATTAAGCAAGTTCCAAACCATATTTCTCGTGGGATCGGCCCTCACATTGCTCGGTTCTATATTTGAACTCTGATAACAATTGATCTGGAAATTCAGTAAACTCTAGAAAAAATGGCCAACAATGGTGCTCATCAAACCAGGGAAGAAGCTAGAACAATATTGATGGTTGAGGAGCGAGAATGGGTACATCAAGAGCAAGAAGTTCATCTAACTGAAAAGCAACGCCAGACTACAGTTGCAGACCAAGTTAGGAAAGATGAGTTGCCTCGCTAAAATTCTCTAAATAATTCGCCTAGGAGGAGAGGAAACGGGGGTTTGCCACATAAACAACCTAGGCATGTTCCTTAAGTTGAGGTTGAGGATGATATGATGTGGAACATGATGATGCAAGAGCTATTGTGCTATTGTGTGCCTGTTGGGGAAAAGTTTGATATCACCAACAACACTATCCAAATATTGAACGGGATTGTTTGCGGGCAGAACAACTGATAATACCCACTCTTGCTTGACTAACTTTATAAGTGTTTGAAAATATACCTACAGTAGGACCATAGTTAATCAGGATGCCATTAGACTACTTTTCCCACTATCGTTGACAAGAGAGGCAACTCCTTGGCCGATCAGACTGCTTTTCCCACTATCGTTGACAAGAGAGGCAACTCCTTGCCGACAGAACTTCTGAATAATTAAATCACCACATAGAAAGCAACGAGAGATGTATTCTTGGAAATATTTTTTCCACCATCCAAGATGTTGCAGCTGAAATATGAGATACATAACTTCGGGCAGTTGTTCAGAGAAGCTTTATATCAAACATGGATACAATTCACAAAGAAGTTGTAGCAGGTGTCAAATCACAAGATACCCAATGATTCATTATTGGAAATCTTGTATAGAGAATTAAATGCTAACACTAAGCGATTGCAGACATTATCTCTAGATAAGCTTTTATGAACAACACCTTTGAGGAAGCATCTGAGATACTTGATAAGGTCACCAAAACTAACATATCTTGGCACACAAGGGAAGCACAGACTTATAAGGGTACTTATTCAACATTATTCAAGGTGACCTAGATGAGAACTGAATTCAGCATTGTTCGAATCATCTTATAGGTGTTGCAATTGTTGCAACAGAAAAAGTGAATGATGTAGACTGACATGGTAAAGAACCAACACATGAGGATTATTAGTATGATGAGGATGCCCACTATGTAAATGATCAGACTACAAGTTTCTAAATTAACACCCACGGGTCTAATAAAGACATTTGACACCAAGGTCAAGGAAATCAAGGTTAGAACTTTAATAGAGATAACAACTTCAACTAGTATGAGTACAATGACGAAAACAGAGGCTAGGATAGAGATGGTGAATGGATGAAGAGAGACAACTATAAGAATGAGAGAAGTGGTGTATATATTACACCAGGAAATCGCAAAAGGGGATCAGGTCTTACAAGGATCAAAGACATGTTGGCCAAGGTGTTGAAGAGAGTTGAAACTTCTTATGAAAGTCTCAAAGAGATTCAAGGCGACTTATGAGGTATGAATCAAAAAGTTGAGTCACATGCCAGAACTATTAAGCAGATTTAGCGGCAATTATGTCAGATGTCCACAACCTTGAATCAATGCTAGAAAGGGTAACTTTCGAGCAATACAATTTAGAATCTAGAAACTGATGGGCATTACATGGCAGTGACTACTCAAAATGGTAAGCAAATTGTGGATCCGCCAATAAAGATAATGGTCAAAGAATCGAATAAGCCCAAATATATTGAGGATGAACATCTAGGTGAACCTAAAAAAATTTGATGATATGAAGGAGCCTCAGAATAGGAATACAAAGCATAATGTTGCAAATTGCAAAAAGAAGGAGATCACTCGGATCATAACTCCCATGCCACGACCTCTTGCCACCTTCCCCATACAGATTGGCTAAGAAGGTTAAAGAAGGGAACTATCACAAGTTCATATTGATGTTGAAGCCACTTTCATTTAACATCCCTTTGATTGACACACTAGAGAAAATGTTTGAGTATGCTAACTTTATGAAGGATATAGTAACTTAAAAGAGGGTCGTGAGTTTCGACTATGATGATAAATTGCATCGTTGTAGCGCAATAGTCACCCGCTCTCTTGTGTAGAAAAAAAAGATCCTAGAGCGGTCACAATTACATGTACTATTGAAGCATTGAATATTTCTAAGTCCCTATGTGAATTGGATGCTAGCATTAATTTGATTCCATTGCAGTGTTTCGATAGTTGGTCTTGTGAGCCCCCAAATCGACATCAATTAGACTACTTATGGTAGATCGTACATTGAAAAAAACAATGGGTATTCTTCATAATGTCCTTGTGAAAGTTGAGGCATTCATATTTCGAGCAGACTTTATGATTTTTGGCTATGAGGCTGATTTATATGTCCCCATCATCATGGAGCAATAATTCCTTTCTATTGGGTGTGCTTTAATTGATATGAAATAGGACAGATGAAGTTTAGGCTGAACAATGAAGATGTTAGTTTCAATAATTATTAGTCGATTAAGCATCCCAGTGAATTGAAGGTGGTATCAGTAATTACGTTAGTTGATGAAAAGAAACTAGAGGTACATGTTAAGGAGAGATCAAGTATTGAAGCATTAGTGGTGGTGATCATCAACTTTGATGGTGAGGACATTTCTGAGTATGGAGAGATGGTTGGTGCACTTGATGGTATAGGAACCTACACTTATGCACCAAAGAAGCTTGACTTGGACTTGGAGAATAGGGTGACACCACCTTCCAGACTATCCATTGAGGAGCCTCGGTCTTAGAGCTTAAGGCTCTTCCCTCTCACCTGTTGTATGTTTTATTGGGTTCCTCAGTTATCATAGTTGCAAATCTAGATGAAATTCAAGTGGATTCTTTGACATATGTGTTGAGGCATTTCAAATGGGCCATTGGATGGTCCATTACGTACATTATATGTATTCCACTAGGTTTTCTCTCATAAAATCCAACTTTGTAGATGGGATCCACCTAGGGGTGGGCATGGTATGGCATGTATATAATTACCAAGCCATTCCAAAATTTTTGATACCTTAGTTTTCGTATTATGATATTTGGGATGGTATATATTTTAATTTTTTTTGGAAATGTGGACAATATTTGGTATTTAAAAATGATATACCAAAATATCGAATACCATACAGAAGTATATAGTTATATAAATAATATATATATTATATATATTATTTATATATATATATATATTATTTA
>JAJOOS010021573.1:0-18932 GCA_029582725.1 Solanum chiquidenum
AGTCAGTCGAGTTTTAACATTGTTTAGTAGTGTTATTAGCAATGAACAAGAGTCTTTTTTTAGTAGTGTTATTAACTAAGTCAGTCGAGTCTTTTTGAAGATGGGTTTTTTTATTCGTATTGATTTATATTAAAAATTAAAAGTGAGTTTTTGCCTTAAATTTAGATAGCCTAGATGATAAGAAAAAATAAATAAGTAGTGTTATTTAATTTGATTGAATGTTTAAGAAAGAAAATCAAAGAACTTTCATCAATTTATTTTCATGCAAAAATACAGAGAAATATCAAAAAATAATATTATTGTTTGAAATTTTTTATGTTCGTTCGCGAATGTTTAATTTTTTTAATTAACAGGCGCACGTCTATTTTTTAAAAATAAGAAATTGTAATTGAAGAACATAAATAAAAACAAATAAATCATAAAAATTAGTATAAGTGTTTAAATGGTACAGAAAAAATGGAGTTTAAGGGTTAAAATGGAACAAGACTAAGTTGGAGTGCCAAAATGAAAAATGAGGGCAAGTTTGAGGGGCTGTATATGTTTTTGGCCTATATCAATTAGTGTGTCTAATTAAGGGATATAATTGAAAGTCATTAAATAAGAAGTATGTTTAATTAAGAGGTATGACTAAAAGTCATTAATTAAGAAATAAATAACATTTGCAACAACTTTAAAGGATATGGCATATCACAACTCCTAAAAAATATCAAAACAATCAAAATCCTTCTCTTCTTTTTTTGGTTTCAAAAAATTACTGATTGGCTGAAAGACTGTTCTCAGCTAGACTTCTTAACTCAGATTCATGAACTATTATTCAGACACATGCGTATATTATGTCAGATACATATACACTTAATCAGATACACTGATAAAAAACTAGATACATATAATCTTAACTCAAAATGCGTTAGATACGTGTGTAAATCTCCAACACATGTGTATGTTTATTCAGATACATATAAACTAAATTAGATACACTGATAAAAACTAGATACATATAATTTTAACTCAATAATGTGTCAGATACATCAGTAATGTACAAGATACATCAATAAAATCTAATCCAAAAAGTCTCTTTCTCATCTTCTTCCTCATTAAGGTTTATCACACAATTACTGCATAACCGTCTTTGCATTTGCAAGAAATTACATACTATATTTCTCTTTTGTTCGTCAAAGTTGTTGTATTTTTAAATTTCCAAATTTAAACGGCTGAAAGTATCGAGAATTACAGTGGTAATTTTCATGTTGTTTTTCTAGCAACAATAAACAAACATTATTCTCATTTGGATATTCGTCTGGAGTCTACCATAAAATTTATACCGAAAAAGTATTAGATAGAAATGTCTGCCTATTAAATCAACATTGGAATCTAACACTCACAGAGCAGTATACCAATAAAAAGAAAAGCGGCATCGGATGGGAATCAATGACTTAACGCAGAATCTAGTCTAACAACCACAATATGCACCACTTAGAATTTTCTTTTAAGCAAAACAAGCTTTTACATGAAGCAATGAATGAGTTGCTTGACGACACTCATCAACCTTTTTCAGTTAAGCGAGTCTTTCAAGTAAAGCCCGAAAAAATAGTAAAGTCAAGATTTTAACTTCATTGTTCAGGGAATGCCTTTTTTATTAAAGAGAATTGGCCGCAGAGAGAGCGCCTACCTCTCATAAGAGAAGGAGAACCACTTTTTTTAGAGTATATTAATGAGTATGACTGAAATTCCAAGCGCTCCTAGCTCAAAAACCACACAGACAAACACATAGAGGCCTATAAAACCCAACAATAATAGACCTCGGGACCACTTTTACGGCTACCAAGCAATCAATCCTCCGCATTTCCACTAAAGCACTTAAGGAGGCATTTTCCACTAAGATATAGAATGTTAAAAGCACGCATAGACGTTGTCACGACCCAAGAGTACCCCCTAGACGTAACATGACACATGGAATCTCGAAAGGGACCCAAGTAAGCCACTTAGCTTATCATCATCACACAAGTATAGAATAATAAAGAATAAAACACAATTTCAAGTCTTGTAAAAGTCTTTCATAAAAGTAAAGTGGAAGTCTAGACATAGGCTCAATAAGTCATCTACTACAATCGGAGTCTCAAAATACTAGGGTCACAGCCCTTACAATAGAGAATATGAAAATGTCTAGTACGACTAAAGAAGTGAAACAACAATAAATCTCTTGTCCTCGGATCCATGAGGGCATACCACTAGCTTGAAGAGTAGTCAACCCAAGCTTTAACTAGAAGGAATCGCCTTAGACGCCGGAACCTACACTTTATAGAAAAATATAGAAGAAATATGGGTTAGTACAAAAATGCACTAAGTATGTCAACTATGCATAAAACCCATTTAAGATGTTAAAAAGGGACAATTTAGTTGAAAACTATGCATTTGATTAAGTTTATGAATTATCATAGAAACAAGTGCAAAATCATAAGATACATACATATTCAACATATTGATCATCTCAACATAAAGGAAACAAACCATAAGAACCATCAAAGCAACCATGTGCAATGTATGGGTAAGGTCTCATACCCCTATCCACACTAAGGAATACTCATTAAGTGATTATAGTTCATAACTCCAATTCTAGTTCATTCTATCATAGTGGGATTAGCTTTAACCGACATAAACCATGAGAGCTTAGTCATGGAATCCGTTGTCTACCCCACACTGAAAAGGGGTTGTCCTACTTGCCTAAGGAAAAACTAAAACTCTTAGCTTGCGTGGATCCTCTAGCTAAAGACCTATGTGGGCACATATTTTATGGGATAAGGGGATTTTTTCTAGAAACCCGACATCTACTAACGTAAGGGCTTCCATCCCAAGAGATTGTTCCTAAAAACTCGGCCTCTACTATCGTGAGGGCTTCATCTCATATCACTATCCTCTCGGTGCTAAGCATCACTCCCATGAGTTTACATTAAGTCTTGACTTAACTTTACAATTAAGGAAGAATGTCTTGACACTCAATCCACAAACTCATACTATAGCTCTTAGATTCAATAGATGAGACTAGTCTTCAAACCTAAGAATCATTACATGTGACAAACCTTTAACATTGTATTATATTCATACCTAAGTGTGTATATGAGGATAGTTATCCAATCAACCCCACAATTAGATCATAATATAAGCATTTTACTCTCAAAGCAATCTAATTGTATACACACAAGTCTCATACATATAACTAGTTCTCATGTTTTGCCCTTCACGGGCTATAGATCACATTCAACCAATCAATCTAGAATTACTACATTAGATATAGATGGTAACATGAATCAAAGAACTAATCTACTACAAGTATTATTTCATAGTTACTATAATTCACCCAATTCACAAGTCACAAACTAGGGTTATAGGGAAAGCATGGATTCATGGGGGATTTTCTCATGAAAGCCTTGATAATCAACAATTCAATCATAGTATACATTAACTAAATCAATGAAAACATTTTGAGAAGAATCCATGGCTTAGAATAGAAACCCTAGGTTTTTGAAGACTTTATTACTTTGAAATAGAGAATTTAAGGACTCCATGGTTGAAAGGTTGGCCATGAATGAAAGTCACCATACCTTAGGGAGATTTTCCACATGAAATTGGAGAGAAAAGGTTGATTCTTGATCCTTATACTTGACCTTGTTCTTCTTCTTCAATGGAGTTTCTAGAGAGAATATTTGGAGAGGTTTTTGATTTGGTTTTGGAATTTATATTTATGACTTCAGATGGGTTATTTTAGGTGGGAAAAATACTTATATAGTCCTTTAAAATAATCTTAAAATGACACCACATAACTATTAATTAATTAGGAAATTACTAAAAAGGCATAGACTCAACTGCCAAAAGGCAGTTTCAGGGGTGATCCACAATTGGGGACCCACGGACCGTGGGTGGGACCACGGTCCATGCTGGTCATTCATGGTTTGCTTCAGAGCATGGCCATTTGGGTCCTTGACCTATGGAGGCAGGCCATGAGGCATGGGTCCTGCCACCGTGGCTATTGTCTTAGGCAGATTCCAAGGGGACTTCACCCACACTGCCCCCTACAGGGTGTGGTTGATCCACGTGACGTGAAACCCTCTCGTGGGTCACTGTCTGGCAGCCCTAAGGGTCTTTTCCCCAAGGACTCTAGGTTGGTCCTTAGGGTTTAGGCCTTGACCTCCTAGCACCAAACCATAAATTTTAAGGTAACTTTAAGGCTCTAATTCTTACGTCAAGCTTTAACTTAGCCTAGTTAGTTTTAGGCTAGCTACTAGTTTAGTCATGAAATTGTAATGCTAAGGGCTGAAAAGGAAGCTCAACCTAAAGGGAGAGGGGACACATATCTATTTCGAATCAATATCCCACTCTCATCAGCTCTTCAGGTTGAGAAGGACTCCCTAGGTTCTATACAGAAGTTGCACAATGGTTGGGCTTGAGGATCCAATTTCAATATTATCATGAGAATTAGAGAGCTAATGAGAAGGGATTGGAGGTGTCAATTGAGACATATTTGGAGGGAATGCAATGTGAAGATGTGTTGGCTAAGAAAATTATCGATCCTACGCAAGGCTCGACAAAACGAAAAGTATCATACTACATCATCCTTTCCTGAAATGGGACTTTCATGCTGGATCAATAACTAGCATGAAAGTCAATCTGTTACAACCAACACGGTTGTTCCTATTTCATTTTCTTCTTCCAAGCCCACTTCGAGAAGAGCTGACGGAATCACCAGTGAAAGAAAACTCTAAATAAATGGAGTTTTACCTTAACTATTAAAATCTCTAAGACAAAATAAATTTAAATCGATTACGGTACATGACTTTAAAAATGATTAAATAGACGCAAACCTCAAATTGTTGTGTTGTTGTTTCAGATTTTAATTGTAAAGGTTTAATGGTGAAATTCGTGGTGGAGAGAATGAAGAAAGAGAGAAAATAGTGGTGGAGATAGAGGTTGATGAGAGAGGGGAGAGAGAGAGTTGATTAACATGAAAGCTTGAATTGGGAATGGTTTAATTGTGCAGATAACTAATTTTAAGAGACATGGATATATAATGGTATCTTCAATAATATATGATATAAAATATTAAAAGTGGTAATATATGTAATTAGTTAAAACTAGAGGTAAGTTTAGTATATATGGTTGTATATATGTTTAATAAGATAGTTTATCCAACAAATTACCATGCGTGCCTCCTTTCCTAGCCTAGGTCCAATTCGTCTTTAGTTTGTTTAAGGACATCACAATATATATATATATATATAATGTGATTGTATTATGAGGAGATTGCATAAATTGCTAAGAGTTGAAACAAAATGAGCCTCCTTAGTTACAGTTTGCCTATTATGTAGCGTAGCAATAATTTTAGTAGCTATTATATATCTCGCTGGAATTTTTTTTATATACAAATTGGACTCTTAATTTAATTAATGGGGCGGTAATTTAAGTTATTAAAAAGAAAAACAATCCCACAACTGTGGTTATATATATACATACACACGCAATTGATTGAAATGTACAAATGACTAAATGTATACAAATGCTGAAATAATACAAATAAATAGTTGGAACTTATACTTGTTGATTATATACAAATAGAAAAAAGTAATTGTATATAATTGTTGAAAATATACCAATAAGGTCTAAAAAGGTAAGAAAGCCACAATAAACATTGATATGTTAAATCCATAGACTCATATACAACATAATGTCAAATGTATTGATAGAAACACAAATCACAAAAAATATACAAAATAAATTATACAAATACATCAATAATGTTGAAATTATACAAATAATAGTTGAAACGTATATTTGCTGATAATATACAAATACAAAAGAAGTAATTGTATATAATTATTCAATATATACAAACAAGGTTTAGTAAAAAGTATAACGAGAACAACTTCAACAAAATATACAAATTAGTTTATACAATTTACCTCAATTCCTTCCCCATCTTGTTGGTCCACAGAATCGGATTATGCATCTCCTTCTTCAGATGATTTCAATTTATTGCTTGTAGATGCAATTTCTTTTACCTTACACTTGATTTTTGAAATCAGAACATCGTTTGAATTATCTTCTTTCTATTCAACTCATTTTTCTTCTTGTTTTTTGAATTAAAAAATATGCATAAGTTATTGCATTTTCATTGGGTCATTCTGGTAGTTTAATCTAATTTTTTGTTGATTAATTTGAGATTTAGCAAAAGGTCCTGTAAATTCTTTAAAAATTTGAGTTAGACCCAAAGAAAAAGATAGAAAATCGTCCAATTTTTGTGGATGTGTTTGTATACCTTGAGTGATTCTCTTGAAAAGAGTTTGGTCATTTATGATTTTGATGTATCTAAGGAGAAAACTAAAAAAACAAAAAGAATCAGTGTGATATACATATACAAATCCTAATAGCAATGTTCATGGCCGCTCCGGCCACTGGTCAGCCTAATTTTGGGGTTGGCCAGTCGAATCTGTTACAAAATAGTAGCTTTTCACCGTTGAATCAGATTTACATAGGCGAAAGTAATCTTAATTTGCCTAACGTGCCTACTTTGTTGCCTAACGATTGTCGTCGTATTACTAATAACTATGCATGTGTTCTCAAAACTCATAACATCAACCAGGGTCAAAAAGCTGGAATTGACCCTATTCCAATGAAGCAATTATCATATAATAATGGAACCCCAAGAATAGTGTGGACGGAAGAGGAAGTGAATAGAATGAATATCTTGGAAGACCTCCAATATACTGTGATTGAAAAAATTTCATACGGGTGGCCGGAATTGAAAGAACTCTGCACAATTATACCACGTTAGTGTAATATAAAGGGCGAGTGTAAAATAGGACTTTTGAGAAATAGGCATGTTCTTATTAGATTGGATCAGCAGGCAGATTTCATCAATCTAATGTCAAAATCCATATATTATATTCTGGCTAAGGAAGGATATTCTTATTTTATGAAGCCACTAATATATGATGCTAAATTTAAAGTTGAGGAGGAGACAACACAAGTTATGGCATGGATATCCTTCCCGGATCTGAAACCCATATATTTTGTGAAGGAAACGTTGTTTTCATTAGCGACTGCTGTTGGAAAACCGTTACACTTAGATATGGCTACAATCAATAAAACTAGACCTAGTTAGCTATGCTAGGGTCAAAGTGCATATAGACCTGTTGTGTGAGTTTTCTAAGCATGTCGAAATAGAGATTACTAATTAGACGACAAAGGAGTCTAGGCAGGAAAAGTTTAAGATACAGTATGACATGGTGCCCAAATATTGCAAACATTGCAAAGTGCAAGGACATGATGATGAAACATGCAAGAATCTTCATCCTGAACTTTGGAAGAATATTGTAAACAATGATAAGGAGGCAGAACAGGAGCAGAAAGACATGAGCAATGAGGAGGAGGGCACCAAATTCGCAACAAGAATGAGATGAGAAGTACGGATATACTGGAAACCAATAATATTTCAGATAAGAAATTAGGTGATCAAAACATAACAGATAAAGGCATTAATACTAAAAATGCCTTTGATGCATTATCTGGGAAGAATGAAAACTAGCAGTTTGAGGAATCTACCGGAGGGAATGACAGAAAAAATGATTTATTTAGTGAAGTCATGGGTCAAGGGAAGATGAATAAGAGGCACCATTATTCTTCAATGAAGAAGTGGATAGCACATGCTTTTGTAAAGTATCAAGGAAAATGAGAGGAGAAGGCAAGCTGTTGTAATAGCAATACAGAGAAAAATAATACTAATAGATCAACAACACATCACAATGGGGAAATAAGGGATGCACATAAGAGTGGTAAACAACAATAAGATAGAGCAAAGGATGCTATTGAAGAGGATACGAAATAATTGGCCACTGCACTTGCAGTCGAGCAACATACTCAAAGGGAATCGGTGAATATGGTCCTGGTGGTGTCAAGTTAGAAAGAAGAGGAAGAAAAATTACTTTTGAAGGGGTTGGCAGAGACAAAATTTCAAACACCCCTTCAAATTGCAGATTCAAACTTTGAAGGAGGATATCCATTTGAGGAGGCCTTTCAACCTGCTACATCAATAACAGAAAGGCATAAGAAGTCATCAGTTATATTATGTAGTACAAAATCAGCTCCTATGGAAAAATTACACTCATTAATATCACATCAAAGTCAAGAAGATAAGGAGGAGGTGAGCAAATATACCAGTGAGGTTGATTTCACAGAAGATAAAGATGAAGTTAATAGTGATCAAAATGCAATTGAAGTATACAAAGAGGTTGGACTCTCTCCTTTAGTTTTATCTAAATGTAAAAAAGGTAAATCTAAAAAGGAAATTATTCAACCAACACGAATACATACAGGCCAAGAGGGTGGTGAAATCATCAATAAAATGATAATGAAAGCTCTATTTTGGAACATAAGATCTGTGAGAACCCAAAATGCTTTCCATAGAGTACAAATGTTACACAAACACCATCAATTTTTCTTAATAGCTCTATTTGATTCATTTCAAGATATCAAGCACATTCAAAAGTTTAAGAGGAGATTGGGAATACAATATGTGAATTACAATTCAAATGGACAGATTTGGGTATTTGTGAAGGAAAATATCCAGATTGGGGTGATCTCAGACACTGCTCAATAAATCACTCTCCAACTTACCTTGGAAGATGGAAAACAAATTTTTACTTCTATAGTATATGCCAAATGCTCTGCAGATGAGAGAATAGAACTTTGGAATGATTTGTACTTTATTAGTGATAACTACTCAGGACCTTGGTTGGTTAGGGGAGATTTCAATGTCATATTGGGAGAAGATGAAAAGATAGGAGGTCTGCCTGTGTACATTCAAGAATATGAGGATTTTGCTTTTTGTGTTAACTCATGTGGTTTGTTTGATATAAATTTTCTGGTAGTCCGTTTACTTGGTGGAATGGAAGAGTTGATGAAGAATGTATTTTCAAAAGGTTAGATAGAATACTGATTAATCAAGAGTTACAAGATCTCTTTAGCAACTTGGGGCTTCAACATTTAGCAAGGACTGGATCTGATCATGCACCTTTATTACTAACTTGTGGAGGTCCATCTCAAAATTTTAAGAAACCATTTAGATTTCTAAAATTTTGGACTGACATGGCATATTTTAAGAAGGTGGTTAAGGCTAGCTGGAGTGGAAATTACTCTAATGATGTTTTCTTACAATGGAAGTTGAAGTTGAAGACGACAAAACTAGCTCTGTCTAAATGGAGTAGGGAGCAGTTTGGAGACATATTCAAACAACTTCTAATCAGAGAGGAAATAGTTAAGGTGAAGGGAGGATTATTTGAACAAGATCCTCCCATAGCTAATAGAGTTGTGCTACAGCAAGCTCATGTTGAATACAAACTCTACCTACATTATGATGAGGAGTTTTGGAGGCAAAAGGCAAGCATCCACTGGTTCTCAGAGGGGTATAAAAAAATCAAGTTTTTTCATGGCTTGGTAAGAGGAATGATGAGAAGATTAAATGTATAGAGAATTATGAAGGCAGATGGCCAATGGGTAGAAGGAGAGGATGAAGTGGCAGCCGAAGCTCTGAGTTTCTTCCGGAATAAATTTGCTGGAAGTAATTTAGAAAATATTTTTTCTTTAATACAGAATATTCAACCACTGGTGACTGCAGAGGACAATGAATTGTTGACTGCAATTTGTGACGAAACCAAAATTAAAAAGGTGGTTTTTAAGCTTAATGGGGAGAGTGTATGTGGCCCTGATGGTTTTACAGGGCATTTCTTTCAAGTTTACTGGGATACTGTTGGGGCTGATATTGTGGGTATTGTTGAAGCTTTCTTTCTGGGAATACTCTTTCCAAATCCATTACTCACGGTAATTTGGTATTATTGCCTAAGAAAGAGATTATTCAAACCTTATTAGAGGTAAAACCAATTAGTCTAAGTAATTTCATAAATAAGGTGATTTCTAGAACTATTCATGATAGACTGGAGGGTTTGCTACCAAGACTAATTTTTGTGAATCAGTCTGATTTTGTGAAGGGTAGAAGCATTTCTGAAAATGTATTACTGGCTCAGGAAATTATTACGGATATAAGGAAGAGGGGAAAACCAGCCAATATTGTGATAAAATTGGACATGGCTAAGGCTTATTATAGGATGAATTGGAGTTTCTTAGTGAAAGTGTTGGAACACATGGGCTTTAACACAATGTTGGTTGACATGATTTGGAGATTGATTGCCAACAACTGGTACTCTGTACTAATTAATGGGCAAACATATGGTTTCTTTCACTCTACCAGAGGGGTGAATTAGGGGGACCCTTTATCCCCTGCATTATTTATCATCACAGCAGATGTGATCTCAAGAGCCCTAAACCAATTGTTCCTGAACACTGATTTTAGAGGATATGGGATGTCAAAGTGGAGTGAGAAGTTAAATCCTCTCACTTATGCAGATGATTCCATCATATTTTTTGTTGCAGATAAGAAATCAATTGCACTTATCATGAGTACCCTGAAAGATTATGAAAATCAATCAGGGCAGAAGGTCAATAAGGAAAATAGTCATCTCTACATGTTCAGTAAGGCCAGTAATGCTCTTATAAGAGAAATGGAGAAAGTTACTAGTTTTATGAGAGATACTTTTCCAATAATCTATTTAGGGTGCCTTATCAGCCATGCAAAGATGAAGAAATCACTCTTTAGTGAATTAATTAAAAAGATTCAGAATAAGTTGCAAGTCTGGAAAGGCAAGTTGCGATCTTTTGGTGGTAAGGTGGTATTGATCAATCATGTATTTCAAAGTATACCAATATATTTGCATTTAGTCCTAGTACCACCAAAATGTGTAATCAAGGACCTTCATAGGATCTTTGCAAGGTTCTTATGGAATTTCAAAGAAAATGGTAGGGCAAAACATTGGATAGTCTGGGATGACACTTGTCTGCATAAAGAGGAGGGGGTCTTGGCTTTAGATCCCTCTTTGATGTGTCCAAAGTCGTGTTCGCAAAGCTTTGGTGGATCTTTAGAACTAAAGGCTCTTTATGGTCTCACTTTATGTGGAACAAGTACTGTAAGAGATATAGACCTCAACTGGTGGAATGGAGGGGAGGATCTCAAGTTTGGAAGATGATGTTAATGGCTAGAGATAGCGTTGATCAAGAAATATGGTGGGAACCTATATGTGGTCATGCTAGCTTATGGTATGACAATTGGACACAACTTGGAGCCTTACATTACATCATGTCTGTTGATCATGTTATTGATCAGAATTTTGAAGAAGTTAATCAACTAAGAGTGGGTGAAAGGTCGAATAATAACTTGTCGATTAATCTTATTGATTCAAGTATTTGTGATCATATGAATCAAGTCATGGGTATAATTCAGCCGACAGAGGAAAAGGATAAACAGTGGTGAATGGCCAGCAACAAAGGAAAATTTTCTGTTGGGAGTGCTTTTGAAATTATCCGAAGCAGAAAGGATCCTCACAAGGATATAATGTTTATATAGGAGAAGTGCTTGCCTTCCAAGTTTTCTTTTCTGATGTGGAGGATATGGTTTCAAAGGATTCCAATTGGAAAAGTCATGGTTAGAAGCAGGATAGTTGATCACATAGAGTGTTGTTGGTGTGACACTAATACTCCAGAATCATTTAACCATTTATTTGTACTATGTCTGGATGCTACATATCTCTGGAAGTTGTTAGCAGGGGCTATTGGAATGCAAGGTCCATTCATTCAGTTGAAACAAACTATTTATAAGTGGTGGGAAGAAGATTGTGCAACTAAGTTGAAACCTTTGTGTAGGGCAGTACCAAGTTTTATCATCTGGCAATTATGGAAAATGAGAAATATAATTTTACATGGGGGGAGCATGGACAGACATACTATGGTGCTGGAGATTAATAGGAATATACATCTGATGGCAAAATCAAGATATTATTGGTTAGGAGAAATGCCTAATACTTGGCCATCCATTGTACAATTTCTGGAAAACTACACACCACTAATTAACAATACAGTGGTTAGGTGGAAGTTTCCTGAAGGGGAAAGCTACAAATGCAACTCATATGGGTCTAGCCTAGGTTCAAATATTTTTTGCATCAGAAATGGTCAAGGAGAGTTAGTGTATGCTGAAGCTTGCAAAACTGAGTTTAGTTCTGCATTACAGGATGAAGTAAATAGATTTAAAGGGGGTCTACTGTATTGCCTAGGTCACAATCTCCTCCCTCTGACTATGGAAATTGATTCGGTAATCATTAAGAAGATTTTGGATGGAATTTGAGAGGTGTCTTGGATTATTTCTATAGATATTAGAGAAATTATGGAGGCAATGGAGAACAAGGCTGTGACAGTAGCTCATATATTTCGAGAAGGGAACAAGCTCGCAGATTATTTAACTAACATAATTGTTAATTTTGCAGGTACAGGTTCATTCACTTTAATCATACTAATGATCTACCAATACAGGAAAAAACTATTCTGCAGTTGGATAAACAAGGAACACCAAGTATACGAATCAAGAAGGGACAAAACAATCTGTTTAGACTACCAAATTAAAGTTCAAGCAGTAAACAAAGGGAACAGTCAAGGTTAATTTCTTGTAGTTCAGAGGTATAGGGGATGCCCTAAATTCTTTTGTAAAATGTTAGAAGGGTTACCTCAGCTAGTGAGCATGAGGAGGGTGCTAATATCGAACATGACTCGAGGCAGTGGTATCAGCTTTATGGATCTCAATCTGCACAAGGCATGTACAAGTTTAGCATCAAACTCAGTAAGATCATTTCAAGGAGTTTTTTGGTAGGAGAAAGGCCATACCTGGAGGCGTTGTGGTTGAATTCAAGTTAAGAGCTGAAGAAGTCTTCAATGAAGCTGATTTCATGGCAATGCGAGACATGATAAATGCTGAATGAAATACACCCAAGCTCTTGGATTGTTGCTTCGTCACCGTCTTTTCTGAGTAAGTCAAACCAGACATCTCACTGGATTCACAAGGAAGAAGAAGGCGTGAGGTTCCAAGTGTTTCTCTAAAGACCGTTCATTTCCCAGATATTTTCTCTTTTAATTGTTTGTCTTTTTTGTTCTTGCTTTGTTTTTTGTTTTCATTGTTATTGTTTTCTGTATCTCAAGCCTACTATTCTGTACAGCTTTATTTCCTAATAAAATGGACCTTGATCCATCTTTAAATATAAAAAAAAAAAAGTTGCAGTGAATTTTTGGGAGCACGATTTGAGAGGGAGAGAAGAATTTTTTTAAAAATTTTAAAATTTGATTGTACTTGAGTGAATTAAGGAGAAAAAACAAGTTAAATGTTATGGAGAGAGAGTATACTTTGTATAATTGGGAAAACCGAATTATACAAAATCAGAATTGGCTCACGTAAATAGAATTACAATATGTTAATTAGTTAAGTAGTATATGTTTACTTAGTCACGTATTTTTTTCTTGTATTATTTAGAGAAAATACATTAAAAAAAACTGAACTTGGCAGTATAACTTACTTTAGCACTTAAACTACACGGACGTTTATTTACCCCCCTAATTTCATTTTGTGTGAATTTAATACCACCTTAACAGATGACGTGACAAAAAAAGAAAAAAAAAAGTTAAAGATGTGTAAATCTTGTTTTCTAAGAAAATAATGGTCCCACTAACATATGTTATATATATATATATATATATATATATATATATATATAATGAGAGAAAAAAACCCACCTACCTCATTCTTCTTCTTCAAACCCATCCACCCCTTTCTCAAAACCCCACCTGCCCCTGCTTGTATCTTCTTCCACAAACTCCCCGCCGAATCCTACCCCCATCCCAACCCATCCTCTTTCTCCTTCATCAAGCTCTACATCCAAGTACATTTTTCGTTAAACAAAAATAGAAAATCACATGCAAAACCCGCATAATTTTCTTTATTATTTACTTTTGAGATTCGATTTTTCTTAAAAAATAATTATTCATCTAACTTTAAACATTACTTATTCTATACTTGAATATGCATTAAGAAGTGAAACAAGAAAAGTAACAGCAAATCTAAAAAAATAGCACATCGATTTTGCATAAATATAAAATCGCCATTGTTGATGTAAGTTGATAGTTTCACCTAGTTGAAAAAAAAAGAATTTTTTTCAATAATCTGACATGTCATCGATGTGGCACCAAGGTGGCACTTAGGTGGCACGCGTGCATCTCACCCATGAGTATGAAACCGGTATTGTATGTGTAAGGTGTTATTAAATTCACTTGCAATAAGATTAGGGGGGGTAAATAATTACCCGTAAAGTTAAAGTGCTAAAGTAAGTTATGCTGCCAAGTTCAGGCTTTTTTTATTATGTATTTTCTCTATTATTTAATATTTGTGCAATTTGTTTGTTATGGTATACATATCACTGAAGGTTTTCGAAGTGTCTCATTAAGGATTAGTGATTGACTTTTTGAAACAATGGTTGTTCCTCAATTATACAATTTCAATATCATGATAATATATGAATATATTGTGGTAGTATCATTCATGTACCATCGAATGACTTAGAAAAACCTTTATGATACCATCACAGTATCAGTATATATATACTATGATGGTATCATTCAATATTTGTGCACTTTTCTGTTATGCAATATACTGTTATGGAATCATTGATACATAAAATTTAGTAAAAACATGCCGCCATATTCACTTGTAATCGACACAAAATTTCAATCACATTCTTCACATGAATGTTCTTTCACATGTTCACGATTATCGAAGAATTAATCAATAATGATTTATATATATATATATATCTTTATACACACACCTACTTAATTATTTGATCTTTAAGCTTACACTTTTGTGTGTTCTCATAAAGAAAATAGTATATTTATGATGTTTTAGCCCAGAAGTATATGTAAGCATGATTTCCAGTAGATTGGATAAAAACTAGGTGAAAATGTGTCAAAGGAAGAGTTGAAAGTGTTCAAAACAGAAAGTTGTCAGAATTGTTATTGATACGAATGATGCTATGCGGTAGCAAATCAACATGTGACGCCGCATTACTTAGTTCACTGATCGCAATATGAAGGCAATATATGTGTAAAAAAAGTTCCATAAGCGGTGCACCAATGTGATCACAACTCCAAATGTGGTGTATCTCACATAATTCTCATCACAATTCAGACGCGACTCCATAATGCTACAGAATAATGCGACAATGCGATGTCGCAGTGCTTACACAAATTTTATTTTTGATCAATTTTTGTTGTGTATTTTCAGGTTCTATAAATATCCATTTTAAAATTTATTTTAGCAGTTTAGTTTTTATTTGTTTTTTTAATTTCTAAGCGTATGTTAACGAACAAGAACAATTTTCTTGTGATCTAACTTGTGAATGATCTTGATTATTAAATCCAATATTTTAGTTCTTGAGTCTCATTACAAATCATGGTAAGCAGGGGCGGATCCACGTGGGTTCTAGGGGTACCCGAACACCCTCAGAAAAAATTACACGGTATATTTAAGGTAAATTTCTGTATTTATGTGGATATATATTTTGAACCCCCATAATGACAAAGAAATTGATAGTCCATCGGTAGGTCCCCTTGAAATTAAGCTTCATGTCAAGGGTTCGATTCCTTGTGTTGGTGTTTTATTTTTTTTCTTTCTTAGTTTTAGTTTTTTTTAAAAAAATAAAATTCAGTTCCATTTTTTTTAGTTTTTTTTTGGGAAAATGCATAAGTACCCCCTCAAACCTATACCCGAAATCCCTGAGACACACCTAACCTTTACTAAGGTCCTATTACCCCCCTGAACTTATTTTTTAATTAACTTTCTACCCCTTTTCGGCCTACGTGGCACTATTCTTGAAAAAAAGTCAACACGCGCTGGGCCCACAAGATAGTGCCACGTAGGCTGAAAAGGGGTAATATATATATATATATAAAATAAGTTCAGGGGGGTAATGGGACCTTAGTAAAGGTTAGGTGTGTCTCAGGGATTTCGGGTATAGGCTGGGGGGTACTTATGCATTTTCCCTTTTCTTTTTTTTATAAAACATGCTAAAAGTGTGGTTTTAACCCCAAAAAAATTCAAGGGTCTGCCACTAAAACTATATACAACTACTTCCTTTTAGTTTCAGTTCCATTTTTCACGATTTTTTTAGTTTTTTATTTTATAAAACATGCTAAAAGTGTGGTTTTAAACCCAAAAAAATTAAGGGTCCGCCACTAAAACTATATACTACTACTTCCTTGAAATTTTATTTTGTTGGCTTATTTACATGTTTATACTTTTATTTTCGAACCCCCTGAACGAAAATCATGGGTCCGCCACTGATTGTAAGCATGTTTTGTTACTTTATAATTACGAATTTTGCATTCTCTATGGGTAACTAACCCCCATTGCTAGGATCGTGGAACCCTAAAAAAAAGTGACAATAATTGATTTGTATTGTTTAGATGGTGTTTGTCACGACCCGAGAGCACCCCTAGTCGTAACATGGCGTAGTTGACCCCGAAGGGGTCGCATACATGCCCTTAGCACATTCTTAACATAAGATAATAGAAAATACAGGAAAATTGAAAACGTTTACAATCGAAGTCTTATTTCATAAAGCAAGCGGAAGTCTTACTAAAACCTTTTTCTCAAACTATCTAATACAACTTTAGAATAAACTCTTGGGACACAGCCCATACAATAGTCTAAGAACATAAAGAAATGACATAAAGGTAAAGTGGATGTTGTCCTCGAAACTATGAGGACTCACCAAGATCTTCAACTCTTCTAGATCCTTGAAACCTAGCCTCCAAAGCAACTCAAGCCTCCAACCCTACATTTGGTCAGAATGTAGGCAATATGCGTTAGTACAAAATGTACCAAGTATGAAAGCTAACACAACATCATAAGATCATCTCAAATGGTTAGTCAACATAAGACATAAGCATAAGAGATAATAATATGGTAATAACATAATTATTATAGTCATAGCATTGTCTTCAATAAAAGCATCATTTAGACATAAGACATATTTAATGATCATTGGAGATACAACATATTCATGGCATAGTCTTTACTTAGACTTTCATGATAACATACTTCAACCTTAAGTCCTTCATATTACAAGAGAACTACTTCACAAGCCACTTCCAAGTATACTTGTGCAATGCAAGGATAACATCCCATACTACCATCCAAGCTAAGTACCTCTCTTTGGTCATTCTTGGGCATAGTCCGCCTTCACATTCAAGACTTAGGTCTTCATGTCAACTCAATTAAAATCTATGTACAAGGTCAACTCTCAAGCTTATCTATGTCATAAGGGTATCATACTACCAAGTAACCTCAAGACACACTTGTGCAATGCATGAAGGGCATCACATACTACCCTTCATACTAAACATAGCCTCAAAGTCATCCTAGTCATATTCACCCTACTTTGGCCTCATTATTAGTTTAACTCTCATAACTAAGGAAATCTCTCACCTTTAGTCAACTATAACTAGAAAAGGCAACTCTAGTCCAATCCTATCTCAAGACTTCTCTTTAATGACCCTAAGTCATACTTGTGCAATGCATGCATAGCACCCCATAATACTATACATGCTAAGTACTACCTTTAGGTCCTCATGCTAACACTTCTTTGTTTCGAACCTAGTTCCTCTCTTTAACTTTAGAACACTATGAGGTACTCTCTCAAGCACATCTTAATTCATTAATAACTTGAACCCTATGAGATACTTACTTAAGCATGTCTAACTCCATTTATACTTTGAACACTATGAGATACTCTCTTAAGTATGTCTAAGTTCCTTTTTCATATAGACCATATGAGATACTATCTTAAGCATGTCTAAGTCCATTTACACTCTTGAACACTATGAGTTACTTCATTATGTAAGTTTTAGTTCATTATGCTTTGAACACTATGAGATGATTCTCAAGCATGTCTTAGTTCATTGGATATGGAGATTTCTACTAGGAACCTTAACTCAACAATGTGAAGGATCCCATCTCATGAGACCTAACTTTGGGAAAACCCATACTCTACTACGTAAGAATTCCCTTTTAACTTGGATAGTCCTCATATCAACCTCTTGGATTCCGGACCCTATCTTGTGTGACACTCCATCTCATTGTCAATATCCACTTGGAGCCAAGCATACACCCCAAGGTTTACTTGTTAAGACTTGCTTAACACTCATCTCTCATAGAAGGATGTCCTTGACAACCCATCCATGCTCAAGTGATTCTATCACTTTCATTTATCAAGCATTCATAAGGTAGGTTAGGTGAGTATAGGCCTTTCACCACAATTCAACCTATTAGACTTCTATTCTCTTTTAGACTTTACTCTCAAAGCCTTAGCAACACTAGGTAATCACATTAGCTTCACTTTAAATCCCTAGCTATTAGGATCATAACCATACTCTCAAGGTTTCTTTCTTAATCTCTTCTTTATACCTAGATTTCAAGGTAATTTGATCACATCTTTCATTACTAGGTCATTCTAGCCTTAATTGATCATAAAGGTTCAATTCTAACTTTACAAGTCAAGATCAATCATATACAATAGAGTCTAGTTCAATTCATGATTATGTGATCCTAACTTTGATCAATTACAACACACAACATTGAATTAGAAAGAACACATATGAACCTTCAACTTTGCCTCTAATGGCATAAACCCACAAAGATCACATTCATCAACTTAGATTAGTGTCACGACCCGATTTCTCAAGTCATGATGGCACCTACTATAACCCACCAGCAGGTAAGCCAACCCATAACCCGGAACAACAAGTAATGGGTTTGAGGGTAGAAACTAAATAAGAGTAGGCAAATAACAATATAAACAAGCGGAAGCAAACCAAAAACATAAATACAAATAAAGATCCCTCCCAGAACCTGGAAGTCACCAGTACAGAGCTACTAACAAAATGAGTACAAGTCCCAAAAG
>JAJOOS010021574.1:0-41306 GCA_029582725.1 Solanum chiquidenum
CTTTCAGCTGTCTCTTTAATTCCGCGCCTGAACATCTTTCCTGTAAAATATGATAAAAACACATAAAAACCAATACAAAAAGGCCCTAGACACACACAACTTGTAAGTGAAATGTAGTAGAAATACCGTAAACTCACGGTATATCATCATACAACTTAGCACCATTGTTAAGGTATGAAATTATACTTTTTGAAGTCATAATTTGCTTATACTTATAAGTGAGAATTATGTTAGAGTCACTCATCAATAATGCATGTGATATACACATGCAAGAAAATCAATTCTCATAGTTTCTTTACTTTTAATAGAGAATTTAGGGTCACAAAATTTTCAATCATCACTGCAGATCAAATGGCTATTAAAAAATTACAATTATTTCTTAGTATGTGTTATATTAAAGAATTTTAATTGAGTCTTAACCAATAATGTGTTAATAATACTTAAATATCACAAAAAATTAACAAATAGATAAAGAACACATTTCCATAAAAATTATTCAAAATATCACAAGTCATATAAGCACTTGTCTGTATTACATGTCATCTTTCTTATTACGCGAGTGATAAGGATTTATAACACTATGAGCTAAAATATTAGCTAGATTGTCTATAGGAGAACGTTGATAAATATGAGGCCTATGACATGTTCTTAGAAGCCAATATTTCTTTATTTTAGCTTCTATATCTATTTTTTCCTTCCACTTGACTTTAAGTGCATACATATATGTCAGAAAAACCTCATTTAGGCCAAGACAAATAAAAATGTTAATCATTACTTTCCTCCAATGATTTGGGAGAGAAGCAATAAATATAACTAAAGCTTCCGAATCTGAGACCCATATAAAATGGATCAATTCTCCTCGTTTCATCTGAAATAATTGAATATATTCTGATATGGAAGATGAAGGATCCATTTGAATCTCTTTAAATTCCTCATATGTTTTTCTCCCTTCCCTCTTCCAAGCTCTTTGATCCCTCAAGATATTTTGAATAGAACTTGAAACATCATTTCTAATAATTTCTTAATCAGAATCAGAAACATTAATGACTATTGTCCTTTGTTGATGTACTCTTCTACGTTGTCTTCTTGCTTGATTGTTAGTATCACTCACAGTTGGAGTACTTTGAGTCCGTCTCCGTCCAACCATTTCTAAAATGAGAACAAAGAAACAATAAGATCATTTATTCATAACAATTTAATAGGCGCTATAAATATAGTTTATTTCACGTAATTTTCTTTATCGGCCAAAGTGAGAACATGGTTAAATATTTGAAATTGTATAAAATTTTCATCAAAGTCAAGGCATTCAACCATTTATCTACTACCACAGTTCAACCTAGAAAATCCATCAAATTGGGTAACTTCTTTTTACCTTAATTATGAAGATAGGGTCTTTTGTACGCTTTTAAACCCTATCATTATTAAATATGAATGCGATATTTTTCCTTCTTACCCTTTGAATAAATGAAAATAATTTTTTTCAGATATCTATATTTAAAATAAAGATATTTTTCTGTGTAAAAAAAGTGATAAAACTAAAAACAAAATTGTAATGATAAATTAGAAAATAAATAAAAAGATTTGCTCTTTGATAGCACTAGGCATGTTGTTGTTGTAATTTGATACCAACAATAAAATTAAATAGTAGCATGACCATCGATTGTACCTATTAAATATAACAAATTTTTCTCTGAACCAAGCAAAAAATTCTTGGCACCTCTTTGACAAATAATAGATCCTCTTTTATTGATGAATATAATATTGTGATCTTCATTTTTATATAAAAAAAACTTTTATCTTCACCTTTATTTATAGCCTATCCGAGCTTAGCCATATGACAAGTAGTTTGACCGATTTGATTAATTTTTTATAATATTGGATTCTTAAATCTTTTTTTCATAATCATTAATGATTTTACTTAAAGAAGACTACCTAATTACACAAACATTTCTATCATAATTGCTAATTCTCTCTATAGTTTAAAATAATTACATATTGTCACACCAATTAATAATTTATACTGTATTGCAAGTCAAATACACCTTGATACATATATACCACCACCTCTCCCTCACTCTTTGCAAGTGAAATTTTCTAATCTCTAATCACAAAAAAAACTCAAAAACCTTTTCCAAAAAATAGTTAAAAGGGTCTATGCAGCTTAAGTAAAAAATAATTATCATTTATAGAGTAATAATAGTTACAAGGCAACATACCTCAATTTGAATACTCTTAATTGTTGAAACCGATGGCAAAAAACGGACTATGTCTCATTAAAGGTTCATTTTGGATGAACAATCCATGTATAAATAAAAATAGAGATTAGAGTATCTTGTAAGACGATACAAAAGAATCAAAGTTTATCAAAAGAAAAAATCAATAATGATAGTTGAGAAGCAATTTGGTTTAAGAGATGAAATATTGCAGAGTATTTATAGATAATTAGATTGAGAAGAGAAAAGGCATTTCTGAAGATATGTGACGATGAAATTAGTAAGATCAAATATGTATCTTCTCTTTTAGTAAAAATAATATCATTTGGCATATTTGGACATTTGGTCAATAATTATTTATGGACATTTGGAGAATATTATATATGGACATTTGGAGAATATTTATTTATGAACATTTGGAGAATATTTATTTATGGTTTGTAGAATGTAGCTAACATATAAGATTCTCTCACAATTTTTTCAAGTGTGAACATAGTTAATTGGTCAAGTCACCACGAGGGTTTGCGTTTTGCCCCTTACATTTCGTGATTTACACCCTGACATGTATATTCTTTTGTGATTTGCACGATGTTCTATTTATTTCTATGATTCTTCCCTAACCTCTTTATTTTCATGAAAAATAATGAAAATATTATTTTTTCAAAAAAAATATATCTCGAGGTTAAGGTTGAAATGCAGATAATAAAAGATTTTAATCTTTTTAAAACCTATTCACAACCCCTCAAAAAGAATTCTTCTGGAAAGATCATTGATAATATGAGTCCAGTTCCCAAAATATGATAACTTTAAGGAAGTTTCGTAAACGAAGCAACTATGCAAAATATTGAAAAAACCTGATTTTTTTAAAAATCACTAAATCACTACATGGTTCCTGGAGGCCTTCACAATATTTCCATGTTACCCTATTATCTAGGCACAAGTACTCCCTAGACTATGACCGAAATTCCAGAGACACACCTAAACTTAACTAGGGTCCTATTACCACCATGAACTCATGTTTCCGTATTTTTGTGCACCTATCGTGTTGACGTGGCACCTTCAACCACCCAAAGTGGCTATGTTTATACACTGGCGACTGTGATGTGTGTAAATATTTTTATTTTAAAAAAAATAATTCTTTAGAAAAAAAATTTATTTTCTTAATCTTTTATCTAATTATGTTAATACACATATTGTTTTTGCGAAAATCAAATAAAACATAAAAAAAAATTAAAATGTTAAAATTAAAGGACACTTTCCAAAAAAAAATTAAAAACATCACATAGTTTTTAAAAATAATTAAAAGTGAAATGATAAGAATTAATGAATGAAAAAATTTCAAAGTTTAAAGTCAGAAGGAAATTAAAATAAATATTTTACGAAGAAAGAAATGAAAATAATTAAATGTATATAAGTGTTAATATCAATAAATATGTGTACTAACTAATTATAAAATTACCAATTAAAAAAATGGCATGTGTCCAATGTGTTCGCTCATCACTTGTTTTCAAGAGAGTGTGCACACTCTCTATGCCACATAATCATTTATGGTGTATTTGTCCATTTTAAATTAGTTTGGGGGAGGTGTAATAGGTCCTAAGTTAAGTTTAGGTGTGTCTCTGGATTTTCGGTCATAGTCTAGGGTGTACTTGTGCCTTATCCCTTTAAATTATAAGTAATTGAAATCGATTTAAGAAATATGAAATCAATCAGTTCATTTTTTGTACGCCTTTGTAAATTTTTGTATTGAGAATTAATATGTCAAGAATCTTTAGGGCATATCCACAATGCCATACAACTTTATTAGCCTTCAAAAGACACATATGTGTAACACCCAAAAATTTCTAAGCTAAGGCCCGAACTAATCTTTATTTGCATAAAAGGTCATGTCATGTGATTCTTAAATTACCCATATGTGTAAAGGTAAATTATTTAGTGCGGGAATAATTTTGGATATCAATTATGGTCACTAAAACCTCCTAGAACAAAGTTGAGTTGAAAGTTTCCTTACCGATTACGTTTTGATGTAAGAGTTTACTTGGGTCAATTTCAAACGACCATATCTACTTGAATATAAAGAGTTACGTGGCCCATAACCTATTAAAATAAAGGTATTTGAATCTTCTTTCCAACGCCACCAATTTCGCAATAACCCAATGTTTAAGTAAAAATTTATAACCATTTTAGTAACCTGATATAGTGTTGTGACAAATTAGCCGACGGGAAAACATTAAAACGGGTGTTTTTGTCTTTTTACCTCTAAGAAAACCCTAAAAAAAATTGGTCTGATTAAAGACCCAAAACAATCAGATTTTGATCTCTTAATCCATCATTCTCTTCTCTCTCAAACCCTAAGGAAAAATCAAAGTACAAGATTTCATCCAAGATTCTTTCCATCTTTTTCAAGATTCTTCTTCAAGGCAAGTTTTTTTCCAAGAATTCCATTCTTTCCAACTCGAATTCCTCCATACAATTATGAATTACTAATGAAAATAATAAATCTCTCCATAGATATTTCAAGAAACTAATTCAACAATATCAAGAAAGGTTTTCTTGATTGTTTACCTTCAAGCTAGGGTTCCAAGGCATCTAATCAAGTTCTTCTTCAATATTCTTCAAGATTCTTCAAGAAACTTGATCTTTCAGGCATGTAAGGCAATCATAGTATTGGACTAGTTAGTCTACTTTTAGATCAGTAAAAGTGTAATCTATGATTCTTTCCCTATATTTGAGTATTCTTGAGATAAATTGATTTTGAGTTCCTGAGTTCATGTTTCTTTCTGAAATTCTACTCCTAATTATTTAATTGCTATATGTTATACATTAATATTCTTGAGTTGAGTCGTTCATGACCATAATTCCGCATGAACCCTATGAATTGAGTTATAAGTCTTGAGAGTCTTTGGAAGCCAATCATTGTGTTTCAAACTGAGTTTTTAGAAAAGTTTAAAGGTTCTATTTCATAAAACTTAAGATTTTCTAATGTTATTTTATTCATATATATATATATATACATATACATATGTATCTATGTTTATTATTGGACTTGAAAGATAAGTTCATAAGTGCATGTTTTCAAGAAGGTAAGCATGTCTCATGTTTTGAAAAGTTTATCAAGTAATGTAAGAAGTCCATTTTTTGTAATGGGTGAATTGAGCACAAAGTTATGTTAATTATTTTTGGAGTAGTATCGAGTATCGAGTTGGGTTAGAGTCTTTTATGATTCGAAAGTCCCATAGAACTTTGTAGCCAGCGTAGGATAGGATATCATTAACTCTTCATGAGAATCCTCACTGCCTTTGAGAAGACCAATTAGATGGATCCATAGTCACGATATCATCCTATACCTCCCGGCAAGGTAGAGGATGGGCCCTTGCAATGTGCGGTGGGACATTGTATCATTGTCAGGCTCATGGTAATGGTTATCGGTTAGAGAAACTCCCCACAAGTAAAGTATATTATGAGTTAAAGTGTATTTTTATATATCACTTATTATGTTGAGTTCAGAGATGAGAAAGTATTTTGTAAAGCTTAAAATGATTTAAATCCTTTATTTCTTTACATTCAGCTTGAGTACATTGTTATCTGTTGCAGTCCTTTCCTTCAGTTATTTGTTATTCAGCTATATTACATACTCGTACATTCAATGTACTGATGTCATTCGACCAGCATCATTTTATGATGCAGCTATAGGTGTTCATGATTATTAACAGGCGCTTCGTTGAGATCACTCTACACTCTAGTTAACTTTGGTGAGCCACCTTGTATTCCATAGGACTTCACCGTTACTTTCTAGTTAGTAGTTTTTAGGTGTCGTGAGTCTTGTCCCGACATACTTCCTTAATAGTATAGGCTTCATAGATAGACAAGTTTTGATAGTCTTTCAGTTTCAGATATTTTATTTAAAACTTATGTTTCATACTCAGTATATCCAGTTCAACTTTGAGATTTAGTAAATTGTTTTTAAACACTTCTTCCAATTTGGTACTTATGTATGCTTGAGTTAGTCTTCCGCTTGTAGTCATCCAAGATGAGGGTTTGCTTGAAGGCCAGCCATAGTTTTCGAGTGTCGGCCACATCCAGGGTGTAGGCTCGGGTTGTGACAAGATGCACATTCACAACAAAGTTAGAAATTTGCACCATTAGTAGGAGCATGAGCATTGAAGTTCTCAATTTATGGTTGAACATGAGAGTGAGCTTCAGTTAAGGAAATAATTGTGATTCGAAAATCTTATAATTGTTATGTTATACTTAGTTATCATGTATTTCTTGTTTTAAATGGTTTTTACACCAAGATAAGAATTATTTTGAAAGCAGAACTATTATTTGAAAAGGCTTGTTAGCTATATATAGATATTGTGGTGAGAGGGTGGACTCTTGGTATATGTGTTGTATTTGAAATTGTAACACCTCGGCCTTAGAAAGGGCTATATTTAGAAACTACTAATTTGGAAAGAGCAAATTTAAGATTTGTTCAAGTTAAGCTTAAGTTGTGAGTTTTTGGTCAACTTAAAATGACCATAAATTTCCGTATAAGATGAGTTATGTGTCCCGTAAGATATGAAATGAAATATCTCTGAGTTGTCTTTCCAACGCCGCCAAGTTTGCTAAATTTTGATTTCGGATGAGGGAGATATGCCCGTTTGAAGTCAGCCTGTCCAGTTAAGGAAAGTTACCCGAATTAATGAGGGGTATTGCTGGATTTTCCTTACCCCATCAGCTTTAAACATTTTTAGTAATATTTTAGGGGTCTAAACTGATTTTGTCCAATTTTCACAATTCAAAATCACGCCTAGGGTTTTGAGAATTGTTCAAGAGGACAAAAGAGGAAAGGTTCAAGGCATTCATCAAGGTTCTTGAGATTTGTCGAGGAATTTCTCCAAGGGTTGATCCCTAAAAGGTATGTAAGCTCTCATAGTTTTGGTTTCATTCACCCACACATCAATCATGTAATTTTAATCCATAATTTTGTTCTTCGGGTTGAATAATTGAGTGCATGATGAGTTTCTTGAAGTTTCGTTTCATAATTTTTTAATAATGAGGTTTGATCAATTCTTGAGATGAATGTTAGGAGTTTGAGGGTTGTTTATGAGTGGAGTTTCATTTACTAAGGTTGGGTATTCGAATCTAGGAGAGTTCAGAAGAAACCATTCGGTTTTAGGCGAATCAGGGCCAAAAATTGAGAAGAAAAATTCGTCGGATTGTTCTAGGGATGGGCTGGACAGCGCACCCCACATGCGCCAAGAGGGATGGGGTGGCACGCCAGAAGTGCACCACAGAGAGTCCTCTAAAGTTCAGGGGCTAGCGTCCCGCGCCAGCAGTGCGCCATGGTCGCCTGCCCCCGTCTATTCCGTCTTTTGTCCCGTCTAAGTTCTTTTAAAGTGTACCTTCACTCCTTTCTGATTCTAAATAATCTAAACATCTAGAAGATATTTGTTAGCATGAATCATAACCCTTGAATTCATAATTCAAATTCAAGGTAGAGTTAAGAGTAAAGTCTTGAGAGTTCTTTCGAGTCATTTTGAGAAGTCGTATGCAACTTTTAAAACTTGTTTTAGGACTTAAGTACTTGAGTATGAGGATGAGAGAGTTCAGTTTCATGTTTCAAAATGAATATATGGGAACTAAGTATTACTAAGAGTAAATATTTTTACATTTAACATGACAGGAAACACCGATTTCCAAAAGAGTTCATGAGGAGTTTGGAGTACTATCTCTTTTAAGAGAAACCTTTTGAGTAATAATTTTGAAGTTTGAGGATGAGGAAATGTTTTTAAACATATGATCTAAGTTATATTATTGGGAGTAGTATTGAGCACCGATATTGGGACGAGTTCAAACAACTCAAAGTCCTCATAAACCATGTAGCCAACATCGGTAGAAAGGATCGTGCTTTTTAGATGATTCCTTATTGATTTTTAAGCATAGAGTGGATCCACTCAGTTGAGGATGTATTATACTCTGGCAAGGTATAGGACAGTTCTGACAGCGTGGCGAGATGATGTTTCATCACATAACTCATAGTGATGGTTGTCGGTTAGAGAATCTCCCAAATTGAGTAATTTTGTATCTTTATATACAAACTGACTTATTATTGTATGTTTAAATACATTGAGTTGAGTGTCCATGAGTTGAAGTTGAGTTGAGTAGAGTTGAGGTGAGTATGTTTTCCTTCTTTCCAAGTTCAGGCTTTTATGTTATGTTCAATGTTCCCCTTACATGCTCGTACATTCAATGTATTGATGTCATATGACCTACATCATTTCATGATGCAAATACAGGAGATCAGTGTCATGCCTTGAGCATAGACCCTGGACGTGATTGGCACTCGAGAACCATTACTGGCCCCAAGCGAACCCTTGGCCTGGCTAGACTCTCAGCGGAAGACTTACTTAACATAAAATGTACTAAAATACAATCTTAACTGAACTGTCTCATTAGATAATCTTGATTCTTTTTAGAAATAAGCATTCAACTAGCCAAACTGGAAACTCAAGTCTTAACATGAACAACTGAAAATTAAAAGAGTCATGAACTAATAATGGCTAACTATCTATCAAGCCTCTAATACTATGAGGGATGTCGGGACAAGACCCTCGATCATCCTAGCAACTGAAAGGATGAAACATGATAAAATGAATCCTCCAGAAAACAAGGAGGCTCACCAGGTGACTCTGAAGCTCAACTAGATCAACGAAGCGCTAAATGTTGATTCTTGTTACCTGTATCTGCATCATAAAATATATAGGCCAATTGGCGTCAGTACATGGAACGTACGAGCATATGAGGGGAAATCTAAAACAAGACATAATCTTGAACTTGAACCGAAAGAAACACTTATCTCGTCTCAACTCTACTAAACTCATTTCAATATAAAGCAGTAATAAAGATGCAGTATAAAGAAAAGTTTAAAGCATAAATCAGCAACTCAATGTATTAGAAAATACAATATAAACTCTGTTTGTATAGATAATGATACAAAATAAGTCTGTGGAAGTTTCTTTAACCGACAATCATCACTATGAGATATGTGATGATACAACATCTAGCCCACACTGCCAGAACTGTCTTATACTTTGCCGGGGTATAGAACCTACTATTAAGTGGATCCACTAGTTTATGCTAAAAAGTATTATGGAATCATCTAAAAAGTATGACCTTTTTTACCCACGTTGGCTACATAGTTTATGGAGACTTTGAATTATCTGAACTCGTTCCCATATCGGTGATCAATACTACTCCCAAAATATAACTAGCTCATATGTTTAAAAACATAACTCTTTCTGTGGTTTGAGATTATTACACAAAAGCTTTCTCTTAAAAGAGATGGTACTAAAACTATTCATGAAAACTCTTCTGGAAAACGATGTTTCCTCTCATGTTAAATGTGAAAATATTTACTCTTGCGAATACTTAGTTCCCATATATCATTTTTTAAAGAAAATGAATTCGGCTCTACTCTTCCTCAAACTCAATGCTTAAGTCTTAAAACAAGTTTAAAACAATTGTAAAAAACTTTTTTAAAAGACTCCAAGAACTCTCTAGACTTGACTCTTAGCTCTACCTTGAATTTGAATTATGGATTCAAGGGTTATGATCTCATGTTATGAATGATCTCTCGGTGTTTAGACGTACCCTAGAGTGTAGAAAACAACTATAAAACATAGGTACAATTCGAGGGAACTCAAACAAAAAGAAGTGAGAAAGTCTAGAGGACGTGGAAACCCTGGCGTATTGAGTGGCGCAGGGCGCTAGACCCTAAACTACGAAAGGAAAGTTGGTGCACCCTGAGTGGCTCGGTGCCCCAGTGGTCTACATAACACTTTCTCTGGTGCACTGATTGGTGCGGTGCGGCACCCCACAGCCCAGAAAACCCGACGAATTTCCTTACTCGTTTACTAACCCCTATTTACCTAGAATCGAATGGTTTCTTCCCCAATCACTGAGATTTGAATACCTAACAATATTATACAAGAATATACTAAAAAAAACCTTAAAACTCTACATGATTATCTCAAGAACTCATCAAAACGTCAAAAATCATGATTTTAAAATAAACGTCAATGAAACTTATCAAGAATTCAAATCTTTTACTTTCAAGAACGAAATAATGATGAAATAATCATGATTGGCACGTGGTTGAATGAACCCAACATTATGTGAACTAACATACCTCTTAGGGATCAAACCATTGGCGAAATCCGCAACAAAATCCTCAAGAGCTTGACGAACGATTGACTTTTCTCCTTTTCTCCTCTTCTGGAACTTCTCTTAAAGCCCTAGCGTATTTTAGGACTTGTAAAACTGAACCAAATCAGTTTAGACCCCTAAATATTACCAAATTTAGTTTTAAGTTAATTGGGTAAGGAAAAGACCAAAATACCCCTCTTAAATCCTGGTAGCTTTCCTTAACTAGACAACCCCACTTCAAACGGGCATATCTGCCTCATACGAGCTCGAAAATTAGCAAACGCAGTGGCGTTGGAAAGAGGATTCCAAGAAATTTCATGTGATATCTTATGGGCCACCTAAATCATTCTATATTGAAAGTTATGGTCGTTTGAAGTTGACCATAAACTCATACTTAACATAACTTGCAAAATTTCAGATTTTGCTATTTCCAATTTTAGTTCTTTCTAATTCTAGTTCTTTCAAAACCGAGGTGTTACAATATCTCCCCCTTGGGAACATTCATCCTCGAATGAGATTACTCTAAGTAGACTAAGGGTGTACAAACATTCAGTTTAAACACCCAACAAGCAATATATAACACAAGAAAATAATTAGTGCCTTAATTTTGAATTTCTCCGGACTCAAAGAGATGTGGGTACCTCTTCTTCATATACTCCTCCGCTACCCAAGTAGCTTCCTCAACAAACTGGTTCCTCCATAGAACCTTGACTAATGCTACCTCCTTGCTTCTCAACTTTAGAACCTGGTGGTCTAGAATTTGAACAGGAATCTCTTAATAAGATAAGTTATCCTTAATACCAATATCTTCAGTAGGTATGATAAGTGAAGGATCGTCCATACACTTCTTTAACATGGAAATGTGAAATACCAAATGAACCGTTGCTAACTCTTGCGGTAGCTCTATCTCATAAGCTACATTGCAAATCCTCTTAGATATCCTGTAAGGGCCAATATATCGGAGACTAAGCTCCCCTTTCTTACCAAATCTCATAACACCTTTCATGGGTGACACCTTCAAGTAAACCCAATCATCTACTTCAAACTCTATGTCTGTTCTCCGAACATCTTTATAGGATTTCTGACGACTCTGCTCTTTTTTAAACCTCTCTTGAATAATCTTCACCTTCTCTATAGCTTGATGAACTAAGTCTCATCCTATCAATCCAGCTTCACAAACCTCAAACCATACAATAGGAGATCTAATCTTCTCTCATAAAGAGCCTCATAAGGAGCCATCTGGATGCTAGAGTGATAACTATTGTTGTAAGCAAACTCAATGAGAGGTAAATGATCATCCCAATTACCTTTGAAATTGATCACACACGCCCTCAACATATCCTCTAATGTATTAATTGTGCGCTCTGCTTGATCATCTGTCTTAGAATGAAAAACAGTACTAAGATTCACCTTCGAACCCAAACCTTTTTGGAAAGACTTCCAAAATTGTGCAGTGAATTGCACACCTCTATCTGAAGTACTAAATACTAGAACTCCATGAAGTCTGACTACCTTCTGAATATAAAACTTATCATAATCTTCTGTTGAATGGGTAGTCTTTACCGGTAAGAAATGGGTTGATTTAGTAATTCAATCTACAATCACTCAAATCGAATCATGCTGCCTGCGAGACCGTGGTAAACGTGTTATGAAGTCCATATTGATTATCTCCCACTTTCATTACAAAAGGTATATATTCTGAGCCATACCACCAGGCATCTGGTGCTCCACATTGACTTGTTGGCAATTCGAACACTTAGCAACAAACTCTGCAATGCCATTCTTCATGCTACTCCACCAATAGACTTCTCTCAAGTCGCGATACATCTTTGTGGAACCCGGATGGATAGAATATCTGGAGCTATGAGCTTCCTGCATGATCCTCTCTTGGAGTTCATCCACTCTTGGTACACATAATCTACCTAGATACCTCAATACACCATCTCCCCCTTGTTCAAAATCCATCACTTTTTGCATATGAACATTTTCTTTCAATTCAAGAAAAATAGGATCTTAGTCTTATTTCTCTTTCACTTCGGACACTAATGATGATTCAGCCCCATTCATCACCACTACTCCTCCTTCACTGTAATCCATTCGTCGAACTCCTAATCGTGCAAGTCTATGCACATCTTTTGCTAACTCCTTCTTGCCTTTCTCAACATGGGAGGTACTACCCATAGACCACTTGCTTAAAGTATTTTCAACGACATTAACTTTATCTAGGTTATAGAGAATACTCATGTCATAATATTTGAGTAACTCCAACCACCTCCTCTGTCTGAGATTAAGCTCGTTCGGACTAACCACATACTGAAGGCTCTTATGATCAGTGAACACATCTAAAAACCATAAAGATAGTGATGCCATATTTTCAAAGAGAATACTACAATAGCCAACTCTAGATCATGGGTTGGGTAATTTTTCTCGTGAATCTTAAGCTGTCTGGAGGCCTAAGCTATAGCTTTGCCATTCTGCATTAAAACACAACTCAGTCCAACTCTGGATGCAACACAATATACAACAAAACCTTGAGTACCTTTTGGTAAGGTCAATACTGGGTATTAGTCAACTATTTTTTCAATTCCTGAAAGCTTTTCTCACAAGCTTCAGACCATTGAAACTTAACTGTTTTCTGAGTCAACTTAGTCAATGGGGATGAAATAGATCAAAACCCCTCGATGAACCTTCTATAATAGCCAACCAATCCCAAGAAAATCCTTATATCAGTTAGGGCTGTGGGTGTAGGCCAGTTTTGCACTGCCTCTATCTTTTGAGTGTCAACTCGAATCTCATCACCGAAAACAATATGGCCTAAGAATGCCATAGACTCAATCCAAAATTCACACTTAGAGAATTTAGCACATAACTCCTTATCCTTTAGAGTTTAGAGAACTATTCTGAGATGACTACCTTGATGTTCCTTATTCCTCGAATAAATTAGTATATCATCAATGAATACGATAACAAACATATCTAAATAAGGCTTGAATACTCTGTACATAAGGTCCATGAATGTTGCAGGAGCATTGGTCAAACCAAAGGACATAACTAGGAACTCATAATGACCATAGCGGGTCCTGAAAGCTGTGTTAGGGATTTCACTTTCTCTTACTCTCAACTGATGATAGCCAGATCTGAGGTCTATCTTAGGAAAACAAGTGTCACCATGAAGTTGATTGAAGAGATCATCAATTCTCGTAAGAGGATACTTTTTCTTGATAGTAATTGTATTCAACTGACGGTAATCTATACACATTCTACAAGAACCATCTTTCTTTCTCACAAAAAAAGACAGGAGCGCCCCAAGGTGAGACACTTGGTTGAATAAAACCTTTCTCAGGAAGATCTTTCAACTGCACTTTTCACTCTTTCAACTCTGTTTGAACCATTCTATATAGAGGAATAGAGATAGAATGAGTATCGGTAAGCCTTTGAATGGCAAGTCCCCTATCAATATATCTATAAATGAAACAGCTGCTCCTAAGAATTCATATAAAGAAATAGCCAACTAGCACAGAAATTCTGATTGGGCCATCAAGGCCACCATGATCTCTATACCAAAATTGAAAACAGGTATATATCAAGACAATACATCAAACAGATCACAAACTTCAGCAAACTAACAAACTAGGCCAATATGGCTATAACGTAGTTATACATCCCACACACTAGTGTGCAAGCCTCTAAGAGTAGTAAAGATTGGCGGGACAGAGCCCAGCCTACCCATAAAAATATATACAACAAAAGCTAACAAACCTCCCAACTCTGGCAACTCCGGAGGAAAGGGGCTAGCCAATCAGATAGAAGTCAATCTTGTTGCTGAGGAGGTCTACTGGGTCATCTGTCGGGACTTACATGTATGAATGCAGCACCCCCAGGTAATGGGGAGTCAGTACGAAATAATGTACAGAGTATGAAAGGCTATAGACTAAATGAGTAAGTATCTTAATATATCGAAAGCAATCACTTAAGGAAATAAAAATTTAGATAACCATGCTAACCCACTACTGAATCTAAAAATACAAAAATGATAAAAAAAAAAACCTAACCAAGCCCCCATAAGCTCGGTAGGTACAAACAACATACCACCTACCTAGGCCTCCATAAGCCCAAAAGGTGCCAAATCAATCTACATACCCCTATCGGTATCCCATTGTCTTTGGAAGAAGTCGCATAACCTTTTTTGGCAATGATATAGCTCCGTAGGCAGCGCATAGCCCTCTTAGGCAACATCATAGCTTTGTGGGAAGCACATAGCCCTCTTTTACATCAACAAATCCCTGTAGGCAACACATAGCCCTGTTTGGCGATAACATAGTCCTATTAGACAACGTCATTCCCCCCATAGGGAGTTCATAGCTCAAGAGCTATCCACAATAGCCCCAAGGGTGACAACAAATAATTGAATAGGCTAAAGGCGAGCAATTTAGCTATAAACAATATATATGAATAGTCTCCAAGTCCTTCCTAACTTAGGGTCAATTTTAATAGATTATGAATCCCTAAAATGAGGGTTTATAACCACTTAATCAGCCAACCACTCACATTTACATCTACAAGATCATCAACATTAAGTACCCTATTATATCACTCTCAAGCTCTAAGGAAGCATGCTGAACTAAGGGAATAGCCTTAACATACCTTTTCCTTTATAATTTAAGCTGAAAATACCTTTATCCGCACCACTACAACACTAAAAAAAGGTAAAATCAAACAGTAATTAAGGAAAAGAATTACTACGACAATTCGACAATCGATACAGATTTCTATTGTAAATTATTATCCAAGACCTAAGGTATCCATAAACTGATAAAAGATGGTTCCTACTTTTCATTACACGCCCAGAACACTTGAATAAAATCAATCCACTGGAAAAAAAAAACCTGCTGCCACAACCTCCACGGAGCTACACCGCTGAATTCACCATGAAAACTATACCAAAACATCGAGCTCGCGATGTAGTGAAATTTTCAATAAGGAGTCAAGAAGAGATCATGAACACACAAGGATGATTTGAGGAGTAAATCTCTGATTTTCATGGGTTTCTTACGAGTTGGAATGAAGAAAAATGAAGAAGATGCTACTTATAAGGTTCCACCGACAGAGGGGACCCACCTCACGTGCCTGCTTGCGCAGTCTCAAGAAAACGCAAATTTCTCTCTATTCTGAAGTCGTATGAATGAACGGTTTGATGCATTGAAAACTAGACTCGTAGACCTTCAATTTAATGGGTTGTGGGCCCCATAAATCTTTATAGATTGGGATAAAACCTCTGATACATTTCACCCACATTTCAGAAACATCTTTAAAAAGGAACTTACGATAACTTTCGCCAACTTTTATTTTGCGACTTACCTAACATCAAAACTTGAGATACAAACCTTGAACACTTCAAATATTACATACCACATCATTATTAATTTATTACTCACCCTCTTTGCCTTTCCACGAAGGTATGAGTTAATTTAGGCGTTTCAAAAAATTGGGGTGTTATATCCTTCCCCCCTTAGAAACATTCGTCCTCGAATGAAAAATCTGAGTCACACAGTTAAGTTCTTAGGAGTTTTTAAAATTTAGGCAGAGTATCCTTTGTAAATGTGACTATCCAAGAACCTGGAACATAGAAATTCTAGCCTAGGCGTCTTACAGGACGACATAAATATCTAAGCACTATAGCTCCGCAATAACAGTGCTAGAAAAAATACAATGACAACAACCATAATAATAAGCATTAATATAAAAAAAATTAGATAGGTATCTAACCTCACTGCACTAATATAAACTGATATTCCAGCACCCTGGGGTATGAAATAAGTTAGGATATTTGGACCTCATGCCATCCTCAGCTTCCCAGGTCACCTCTTCTCTATTCTTATTTCTCCACAATACTTTGACCGAAGCCAGCTCTTTAGTCCTCAATTTACGGACCTACCGATCTAATATGGCAACATGAGTTTCCTTGTAGGACAACTCCATTGTGATCTGAACATCCTCAACAGGGACAACCCGAGAAGGGTCTCCTACGCACTTTCGTAGCATCGATACATGGAAAACTGGATGAACAGATTCTAGCCCCAAAGGCAATTTTAACTCATAAGCCACTCGTCCTACCGTCCAAAAGATCCGGTATGGCCCAATGAATCTTGGACTAAGCTTGCTTTCTTTGCCAAATCTCATAATCCCCTTCATAGGCGAGACTTTTAAGAATACCCAGTCGTCAACGCAAAAACTCTAAGTCCCTTCGTCGCACATCTGAGTATGACTTCTGTCGGCTTTGAGTTGTTAGCAACCTCTCTTGAATGAGCTTAACCTGCTTCACTGTCTATACTACTAAGTCGGGTCCAATCAACCCTGACTCACCTACCTCGAACCATCCAATGGGGGATCTATATTTTCTCCCATACAAAGCCTCTTACGGTGCCATCCCGATGCTAGAATGATAACTATTATTGTATGTGAACTCAATAAGAGGCAAGTGCTCATCCCAACCTCCCTTGAAGTCTAGAGCATACGCCCGTAACATATCCTCGAGTGTCAAAAATTATGCGCTCAGCCTGACCATCTGTCTGAGGGTGATACGTTGTACTAAGATTAACCTGTGTCCCCAGTCCTTTTTGGAAGGACTTCAAGAAGTTGGCAGTAAATTATTCTCCTCTATCAAAGATAATTGATACTGGGACACCGGGTAGCCTAACAATCTCTCTAATATAGAGCCATGCATAGTCTTCGGCCATAAAAGTAGCCCTGACTGGTAAGAAGTGGGCTAATTTTGTTAGTCTATCAACACTTACCCAAATAGAGTCAAACTTGCAATGCGATCGAGGTAACCCTGTAATAAAATCCATATTAATTGCTTCCCACTTCCAAAAAGGAATAGCTATCTCCTGAACTAGCACAGTGGGCTTTTGGTGCTCAGCCTTCACTTATTGGAAGTTAGGACATTGTGCCATAAACTCAGCAACATCCTTCTTCATTCCATGCCACTAATAGATCTCTTTAATATCATGGTACAACTTCGTCAAACAAGGGTGAATAGAATAACATGAATGATGTGCCTCTTCCATAATCTGATGTCGAAGTCCTACAATATTTGGAACACATAATCGACTGCTATATCTGAGGACTCCATCTCCTGCTATATATTCTAAAGTATGCTGATCCTGAGCCTTGGCTCTGAGCTGCTCTAAGCTAGGATCCTCTTGTTACCGTGATTTTACTTCTACAACTAGAGATGATACGGTTGTGTCCTGAATTGTTACCCCACTATTGTTTTCCTCTAACAATCTTACTCCCAAGATAGCTAACTGATGTAGCTCTCGCGCAAGCTTACGCTTCTGAACCCCTAAATTGGATAAACTACCCATAGATCTTTGACTGAGGGCATCGGCTACCACATTCACCTTTCCTAGATAATATAAAATATCAACGTGGTAGTCTTTTAGTAACTTAATCCATCGACGTTTTCACAGATTTAACTCCTTCTGTCTAAAGATATATTGAAGGCTTTTATGATCTGTGAAGATGTCAACATGAACTCCATACAAATAGTGTTTGCAGATCTTTAACGCATGCACAACTGTTACCAACTCTAAATCGTGGGTCGGATAGTTCTTCTCATGCTTTCTCAACTGCCTTGAAGCATATGCGATAACCTTACCATGTTGCATTAGAACACATCCCAACCTAACACCAGAAGTATCACAGTACACCGCATAACCTTCTGAACCCTCTGGCAATGCTAGAAATTGTGTTGATGTCAACATGTCCTTTAACTCCTGGAAACTATGCTCGCAAGCCTCAGTCCACTGGAACTTAGCTGCTTTTTGAATCAGCTTCGTTAATGGTGCTGAAAGTGAAGAAAACCCCTCTAAAAACCTTCTGTAGTACCTAGCTAACCCTAATAAACTACAAATCTCAGTCGGAGTCATGGGTTTGGTCCATGTCGTTATGACCTCAATCTTTTGTGTATCAACCGCAATGTTTGCATTTGATACAATGTGGCCTAAGAAACCTATAGAGTCCAACCAGAACTCACACTTAGAAAACTTTGCATAAAGTTCTCGATCTCGAAGAACCTGAAGGATTGCTCATAGATGATTTTCATGCTCAGCTTTTGAACGTGAATACACCAAAATATCATCAATAAATACAATCACAAACAAGTCTAGATACGGCCTGAATATACTATTCATCAGGTCCATGAACACTGTTGAGGCATTAGTTAATCCAAAAGACATTACCAAGAACTCAAAGTGTCCATATCTGGTTCTAAAAGTTGCTTTGGAACGTCTTTCTTCCGAACTCGTATCTGGTGGTACCTTGATCTTAAATTAATCTTTGAGAAGCACTTAGCACCTTGTAACTGATCAAACAAGTCATCGATCCTCAGAAGGGGATACTTATTCTTTATAGTTGCCTTATTCAGCTGTCGGTAATCAATACAAATTCTTAGTGAGCCATCTTTCTTCCTTACGAATAACATCGGCACACCCCATGGTGAAACACTAGGCTTGATAAAGCCTTTATCCAGCAATTTTTTCAGCTGATCCTTCAACTCCTTTAGCTCAGAAGGAACCATTCTATAAGGAGGGATAGATATGGGTTGTGTACCTGGTAGTATAATGATAGCAAAATCAATTTCCTGTTCTGGAGGGATACGAGGGATCTCATCTGGAAATACATCTAGAAACTCTTTAACTAACGGAATAAACTGAAGAGTCGATAGTTTTGAATCTATATCATGAACGCGAACAAGATGATAAATACAACCCTTAGTAATCATTCTTCTCGCCTTAAGATAGGAAATAAACCTACCTTTCGGCATTGCGGTATCGCCTTTCCATTCCCGAACTGCCTCTTCTAGAAAGTGGAATTTATCAATATTTTTCTAGCACTCAACATTATCATAACAAGACACTAACCAGTCCATACACATAATGACGTCGATATCTACCATCTCTAAATCTACCAGATCTATAGAGGTCTGACGATCAATAACTTATACCATTCAACCTCGATAGAATCTCCAGGCAATAATAGACTCACCAACTGGTCTAAATGGAATGGGAGAAAATAATTAACTTCCCCGCAATAAATAGAGTAACATAAGACAGAGTAGATCCAGGATCTATCAAAGCATAAACAGAATGGGAGCAAATAATTAATGCACCTGTCACAACATCTGGTGATGACTCTGAATCCTGTCGGTCGGCTAGTGAATATGTATAGTTCTGGCCACTACCAAAACTAGATGCTCCCTCTCTGTCTCTGCCTCTGCCTCTACCTGCTGAAGTTTGAGGTCCACTCCATGTAGACTGTGCTGATGAGAGAGAACCTACTGCTGACCCGATCGACTAACTTATACCACCCTAACCTTTGGTCGGGCAGTTCCTCCACCCATTCCCCTCTTGTCCACAAGAATAACAACCTGTGGAACCCTACCTGCACCTCCCGAAATGCATCATACCGCAAGTAGCGCAATGTCGCCATGTTGTCTTAGTATGGCTTGAACCCTTCTACTGCTGAGAGCCTGATGCTCGTGAACCCTCACATGGGCCTGACTATCCATGACGATCAAATCTACTACCCTGGAACTATTGTGGTGGAGGTCTAGGTGGCCTACTAAAGTATCGGGGACTGGGACCAACCTAAAAATCTCCATGTGAACTAGCGTGCCTAGCCCTCTTCTGTCTCCCTCTCGACCCTCTCACTCATATTCTGTAGATGTCGGCGATCCTCTATGCCTTATGCAAAGGCTTGCATTCGTGAGATATCCATATTATCATTTAGTGCAGTGGTAGAACAAGCGTCGATATAGTCTGAGTCAAGCCCTCCCAAAAATATACGCACCCTGTCATGCATCGTATCAACAAATGCTGGTGCATATCTAGCCAATGAATCAAATCTCTCCCCATACTCTCTCACACTCATGCCGCCCTATCGGAGGTTCAAAAACTAGTCCACCCGGCCATTCCTAATCTCTCGAGGAAAATAGTGATCTATGAAAGCTTTTGTAAATCTATCCCAAGTGGGTAGAGCTGCATATTTTCCCCTAGATCTCTCCCAACTTTCGTACCACAATACTGCCACATCGTGTAATCCAAATGCTGCTAACTCAACTGACTCAGTCACTGAGGCGTGCATGACTCTGAAGATCCTATGAAGTTGTTCAACAAAGTGTTGAGGGTCCTCTCTGTGATCTGTCCCTGTAAATTGTGGAGGATTCAAGGCAAGAAATTCATGAACTTTCGGGCCCCTCAGAAGTTCCGACAACATCTGGCGCAACTGTCTAGTGATGTACAACTACTAACTAGGCTAACATACATACTGCACTTTTGAAATCCTTATCAGATGGAATAGAAGGAACTAGATGTGTTACTACTGGTGGGGCCAGGGGTCCTATAGCCCTCGAAGGCTCCTAAAGCGACAGAGAAGCTCTAGGGGGCTGAGAAGATGTCTCCCCCTGGGTCTCACAATGGGCTACCTCCACCTGTGGTACCTTGTCGGTACCCACGCCTGCAGCTATATCTAGCCCTTGGCTAGTTGTGGTCTGTCTGGTGTCAGCCATATCTATCTGCATACAAATATCAATTATAAGCTAGAAACCTCAACCCTTAAGACACCGCTCTATAGCACGAGGTGAGAAAAAGAATGATAGTCATTCTAACATGCCCGGTAGCTTCTTGATTATCGAATGTTGTGTACAACACATTTATAAACAAGACTCTACTAGACACGGCTTGCAGACTCCCTAGGATACGACGTTGCTCTGATACCAAGTTTGTTATGTCCCAAACTCAAGGGGCGGAACTGGCTCCTAAAGACAAAACTCATGCCCGAGCCGACCCTGTTGAACCACTTGCTATTAGCGCATGGCAGCCACCCGCAAGCAAGAAAACAAACAAGTATATCTCAGCTTAAAACTAAGCCCTTGGGCGGCAAGACCCCTTTCAACAGATCAATAAATGAAACAGCTACTCCGAAGAGTTCATATAAAGAAATAGACAACTAGCACAGAAGTCCTGATTGGGCCGTCGAGGCCACCATGATCTCTATACCAAAATTGAAAGCAGGTATATATCAAGACAATACATCAAATAGCTAACAGGCTTCAGAAAATCAACAAACTAGTCCAGCATGGCCATAACATAGTTATACACCCCATACACTAGTCTGCAAGCCTCTAAGAGTACAAAAGATTGGCGGGACAGGGCCCCAGCCTACCCATAAAAATATATACAACAAAAGCTAACAAACATCCCAACTCTGGCAGCTCCGAAGGAAAGGGGATAGCCAATCGGATAGAAGTCAATCCTACTGCTGAGGAGGTCTATTGGGTCGTCTGTCAGGACCTGCAGGTATTAATATAGCACCCCCAGGCAATGAGGGCATCAGTACGAAATAATGTACAGAGTATGAAAGGCTATAGACTAAATGAGCAAGTATCATAATATACCAAAAGCAATCAGGTAAGGAAATCAAAATTTAGATAAGCATGCTAACCCACTGCTGAATCTAAAAATACAAAAATGATCAAAAAAAAAACCTAACCAAGACCCCATAAGCTCGGTAGGTACAAACAACATACCACCTACCTAGGCCCCCATAAGCCCAGAAGGTGACAATTCAATCTACATACCCCTATATGTAGCCCCTTGTGTTTGTAAGAAGTCACATAGCCCTTTTTGGCAATGATATACCCCCGTAGGTAGCGCATAGTCCTCTTAGGCAACATCATAGCTTTGTGGGCTGCACATAGCCCTCATTTACATCAACATAGCTCTGTTTGGCGATAACATAGTCCTGTTAGACAACATCATAACCCCCATAAGCAGTTCATAGCTGAACAGCTAAGCACAATAGCCTCAAGGGCGACAACAAGCAATTGAATATGCTAAAGGCGAGCAATTTAGCTATAAACAATATATATGAATAGTCTCCAAGTCGTTCCTAACTTAGGGTCGTTCTTAACAGATTATGAGTCCTTAAAATGAGGGTTTATAACCACTCACAATTACATCTACAAGATCACCAACATTAACTACCCTATTATATCACTCTCAAGCTCTAAGGAAACATGTCGAACGAAGGGAATAGCCTTAAAATACCTTTTCCTTTATAATTTATGCTGAAAATACCTCTGTCCGCACCACTACAACACTAACAAAAATGAAAAATCAAACAGTAATTAACGAAAATAATTACTACGACAATTCGATAATCGATACGGATTTCTGTTGTAAATTACTATCCAAGACCTAAGGTATCCATAAACTGATAAACGATGGTTCCTACCTTTCTTTACACGCCTAGAACACTCAAATTAAATCAATCCACTGGAGAGAAAAACCCTTCTTCCACAACCTCCACGGAGCTACACCGCTCAATTCACCATGAAAACTATACCAAAACAAAGAGCTCGCGACGTAGGTCAATTTTTGATAAGGAGTCAAGAAGAGATCATGAACACAAAAGAATGATTTGAGGAGTAAATCTATGATTTTCGTGGGTTTATTACGAGTTGGAATGAAGAAAAATGAAGAAGATGCTATCTTGTAAGGTTCCACTGACCTAGGAGACCCACCTCACATGCCTGCTTACGCAGTCTCACAAAAACGCATATTTCTCTCTATTTTGAAATCGTATGAACGAACGATATGATGCGTTGAAAACTAGACTTGTAGATCTTCAATTTAATGGGTCGTGGGATCCATAATTCTTTATAGATTAGGAGAAAACCTTTGAGACATTTGACCCAAATTTCAGAGAAATCTTTAAAAAGGAACTTACGATAACTTTGGCCAACTTTGATTTTGCGACTTACCTAACTTCAAAACTTGAGATACAACATTTGAACACTTCAAATATTACATACCACATCATTCTTAATTTATTACTCACTCTCTTTGCCTTTCCACAAAGGTACGAGTTAATTTAGACATTTCAAAAAATTGGGGTGTTACAAATATCTATACCGAAGTCTATTTCTCTCTCAGGAGGGACTCTTCAAAGATTGTTTGGAAAGACGTTTGGAAACTCACTAACAACTGGAACTGACTGAATAGGTTGTGTCTCAACAATAGAATCATTAACTCGGACTATTAGGAAATTGGAACTTTACAACTCGAATTCTACAATTAACTGAGGCATAACAGGAATGAAGCCAGTCCATACCTAGAATGACATCAAAATCTACCATATCTAACTCAACTAAGCCATCCATGGTGTCCTTGTGATTGATGGAAATGGTACAATCACGATAAACTCTCTCACCTAGAATAGACTCTCCAACAGGTGTAGAAATAATGAAGGACTCAAGAAGTTGCTCAGAAAGAATATCAAAATTCATGGCAATATAAGGAGTCACAAAAGATAGACGCGCTCCTGGATCTAGCAAAGCATAAACATAAAGAGAAATGACTTTGATCATACCAGTGGCAACATCTGCAGAATTCTCTTGCTCTTGGAGACTAGTGATAGCATATAGATGGTTTGCCCTTCCACAGGTCCCTAAAGTAGCTCTTCTAGGTGCAGGTCTGTCTGGTGGAGCAATTGAAGAAGATTGGGCTCTATTGCCCCCATTTTCGTTACCTTGCTTGTTCTTAGGGCACTCTTTCATAAAGTGACCATTTTGACCACACTTGAAGCAACCAGTGGAGACATCACGACACACCCCTAAGTGGTTCCTACCACACTTAACACATGCATGAGTCCCATTACCTCCTTGTGCCACACTACCTTGAGACTGTGCAGGTCTAGCTCTGAAATTTTGTGAATTATGATTATTGAACTCACCTTTGTTCCTTGGTGTAGGTTCACTAGCAGATGATGGAGCAGGTCCCTTTTGCTTATGTTGGAAAGATGACCAGTTGGCATTACTCTTCTGCTGTCCGGACTCATTCCATGTCATAGCTTTCTTGTTCTGAAACTCCTTTCTATCCCTCAACTTATCTTCCTCAATCTGTTGCAGATGGATCATAAGTCTTGCTATGTCCATGTCTCCTATCAATATTGCAAACTTACCCTCTTTACTTGACAAACGATACAACCCAGTAACAAACAGACTCATCCTTCTCCTCATGTCAGCAACTATCTCCGGAGCATAACCATAATGTTGGGTGAACTTAAGGCTATACTCGTGAACACTCATAGATTTATTCTTAAGAGTGAGGAATTCTCTTACCTTTGCCTATCTTAGCTCACGAGGAACGAAATGCCCCATGAAGGAACTCTCGAACACATCCCAGCTCACGATTGGTGCACCCTCAACTTTACCCTTCTTACATTGGTCAAACCAGATTCTAGCAACACCCTTCATTTGGTATGCAGCTAGTTCCACTCTCTCAGTATCAACAACATGCATCACCTTAAACACTTTTTGCAACTCTTCCACGAAAAATTTCGGATCCTCAGTGACACTAGAACCAGTATAGCTTAGAGGATTCAACCTTAAGAACTCATGGAACCTAGAATTATCAGCGATTTCCTGTCGATTCTCTCTTTGTTGCTTAGCTTGGTTGGTCACAACTTGGCTAAACATCCGGATAGTTTCACGGAACTCAACATTAGCGACCTCTCCTTGGGGTTGCACTTCTAATGCATTAGGTACCCCTTGTTCCTCGACATTCCTCCTAGAAGGACGACCTCGGACAGCTCTTTGTGGAACCATGATCTGAAATATACGCACAAGAACGGGTTAGAAAGAGACTTTATAGAGATGAACTCTATCGCACGAAATGAGTATTAAAAAAGTGATATAATTCCTAAATGTTGCAGCCTCCTAATTATAGAAGTGGTGCGCTTCACACCGATAACTAGGACTCTATAGACACCGCTTCATAGACATCCTAGGACTCTTGAACTATGTGCTCTAATACCAAGTTTTTCACGCCCTGAGCCTATACCTTGGACACGACTAGCACTCGAGAACCATTGCTGGCCCCAAGCAAACCCTTGGTCTGGCTAGACTCTCAGCGAAAGACTTACTCAACATAAAATGTGTTGAAATACAATCTTAACTAAACTGTCTCAATAGATAAACTTAGAATGTTTTAGAAATAAACAGTAAACTAGCCAAAGTGGCAACTCAAGTGTTAACATGAACAACTCAAAATGAAAAGACTCATGAACTAATAATGTCTAACTATCTATCAAGCCTCTAATACTATGAAGGATGTCGGGACAAGACCCTCGATCATCCTAACAACTAAAATGACAAAACATGATAAAAGGGATCCTCCGGAAAGCAAGGAGTTTCACCAAATGACTCTGAAGCTCAACTGGATCAACGAAGCGGTGGATGGTGATCCTGGTTACCTATATCTGCATCATAAAAGATGCAGACCAAATGGTGTCAGTACATGGAATGTACGAGCATGTGAGGGGAAATCTAAAACAAGACATAAGCTTGAACTGGAAATGAAAGAAACACTTACCTTGTCTCAACTCTACTCAACTCATTTCAATATAAAGTAGTAATAAAGATGTAGAATAAAGAAAAGTTCTAAACAAAAATCAACATCTCAATGAATTAGAAAATACAATATAACTTTGTTTGTATAGATAATGATAAAAAAAATAAGTCTATGGGAGTTTCTCTAACCTACAACGATCACTATGAGCTATGTGATGATGCAACGTCTATCCCACATTGCCAGAATTGTCCTATACTTTGCCGGGGTATAGAAACTACTACTCAGTGGATCCACTAGTCTATGCTAAAAAGCATTAAGGAATCATCTAAAAAGTATGACCCTTTCTACCCACGTTGGCTACATGGTTTACGGAGACTTTGAGTTATCTGAACTCGTCCCCATATCGGTGCTCAATACTACTCCCAAAATGCAACTAGCTCATACGTTTAAAAACATAACTATTTATGTGGTTTGAGATTATTACTCAAAATCTTTCTCTTAAAAGAGATTGTACTAAAACTGTTCATGAAAGTTCTTTTTGAAATTGATGTTTCCTATCATCTTAAATGTAAAAACATTTACTCTTGGGAATACTTAGTTCCCATATATCATTTTAAAGAAAATTAACTCGGCACTACTCTTCCTCAAACTCAATGCTTAAGTCTTAAAACAAGTTTAAAACAATTGTAAAAGATTTTTTGAAAAGACTCCAAGAACTCTCTAGACATGACTCTTAGCTTTACCTTGAATTTGAATTATTGATTCAAGGGTTATGATCTCATGTTATGGATGATATCTTTATGTTTAGACGTATCATAGAGTGTAGAAAACAACTATAAAACATAGGTATGATTGGAGGGAACTCAAACGGAAAGAAGTGAGAAAGGGTAGAGGACCTGGCGACCCTGGCGTACTGAGTGGCGCAGGGCGCCAGACAGTTCAGACCAAAAGTTGGGGTGCACTGAGTGGTGTGGAACCCTAGGGGTCAAACTACAGAACACTTTCTCTGGCACACTGAGTGGCTCTGTACGCCAGCCCCTTGCCCAGAAAACCAGACAAATTTCCTTACTCGTTTTCTAACCCCAATTTACCTACAATAAAATGGTTTCTTTCCCAATCACTTAGACTCGAATACCCAACAATAGTATACAAGAATCTACTCAAAAACAACCTTAAAACTCCACATAATTATCTCAAGAATTCATCAAAACCTTAAAAATCAAGATTTTGAAATAAACTTCAATGAAACTTATCAAGAATTCAAATCCTTTACTTTCAAGAACGAAATTACACCAAAATAATCATGACTAGCGTGTGGGTGGACGAACCCAATGCTATGTGAACTCACATACCTCTTAGGGATCAAACCCTTGAAAAAATCCGCAGTGAAATCCTGAAGAACATGGCGAACGCTTGACTTTTCTCCTTTTCTCCTCTTCTTGAACTTCTCTCAAAGCCCTAGCATATTTTAGGATTAGTAAAACTGAACCATATCAGTTTACACCCCTAAATATTACCCAATTTCGTTTTAAGTTAATTGGGTAAGGAAAAGACCAAAATACCCCTCTTAAATCCGGGTAGCTTTCCTTAACTAGACAGCCTTACTTCAAACGGGCATATCTCCCTTATATGAGCTCAAAAATTAGCAAACTCAGTGACGTTGGAAAGAGGATTCCAAGACCTTACATTTGATATCTTATGGACCACCTAAATCATTCTGTACTGAAGTTATGGTTGTTTGAAATTGACCCAAAACTCATACTTAACATAACTTGCAAAATTTCAGATTTTGCTATTTCCAATTTTTGTTCTTTCTAATTTTAGTTCTTTTAAAAACCGAGGTGTTACAATCAGGGTCATGAACAGGCACTTCGTTGATACCACTTACAGTTCCAGAATTGTTTGATGAGCCTCCTTTCTTACGAAAGATCCCTCACTTATTTCTATTATTTCAGTTTTTGTTAGGATGATCGGGGGTCTTGTCCCGACATCCCTCATAATATTAGAGGCTTCATAGACAATAGTAGTTGAGCTTTTTCCATTTTCATTTTGTTAATGTTTAAGACTTGAGTTACCCATCGTGGCCAGTTTGAATATTTTTAAATGTTCAAAGTTAATCATCTTGAGACCTGAGTTAAAGTGTTTTGTTATGAGTTGAGTACTTTTTAGTTCATATTATATTGAGTAAGTCTTCCGCTGAGAGTTGAGAAAGATCAAGGGTTCACTTGGGGCCAGCAATGGTTCTTGAGTGTCGGCCACATCCAGGGTGCAGGCTCGGGGCATGACATAAATTCCTTTATTTTTGAGATGACACGTTAATATTCATTCTCATGGATCACAAATTTTGTATTCTGGAAACTATATTTTGAAAGAAAGTTGCATGCCCGAGGGAAATAATTCTTGGTGGTATTGTTGATTATATTGAGGATAAATATTCATTTGTATGTTCAAGGAATTAATATAGTTCTTAGGTGGGTGTATGAGACCCACGAGTCCCTTCACAATTCATTGACCATATATTTCATTGGATTTATTATTATGACTTGTTATATTTTTCTCAAGTTAAAGGTATTGTTCGAGCTTCTAGGATTCTTTTCATGACTGCGATAGAGTTAATAATTTTTCTCAATCATCCTATGATGACCTGGCTTCCTCTATAATTTAAATATGTCTTTCTAGTTTTAAAATGGCTGGATTTATTAGACATGGTATTTTGTTTTATTTTAGAAACCTCTTGTACGAGTGAAACTTACACACTATTTGGTTGCAATTTTGCATACTCTTAATTATAATACTAATTGTGTAAGTTAGGTAGGAATCTATGCATTATTTTATGCGGCGTAAAATATGGAATAAGAATCAGTATGTAAAGCAATGTGAAGATTGTTGCACACAAAAGTATAAGTAAATCTGTGTTATAGACACACAAATTTTATTTGATTTAATTCTTACAAATTTGGATTAAATCCATGTTTATTTGGGTTGAATGATTAATTTGGACTTTACAAATAAATAAGTCCATTTTTATTAAATTCAAGTCCAAGGTCCATTTAACCTTGAAGCCCAAACTCATGCCACATGTCATAGTGACAAGGTATCCAAGACCAACAATATGAAGCCACATGTCCAATTGAGGTGGTAGTCTTGATTTCATGTATCAGGACACTTCATCCAATACTAAGTGACAACGATCGTAAATAATAATATAACCCAACTAGTTAGTTGGGGTCGAGTCCCAAGGGAGTGGTTTGTAATTGAGAATCAATAGGCAAGTAAGAATATGCTCAAGTCAATCATAGCTAAAAACATTTACGAATAAAAGCATGGCTCAAGTTAGGGGTGACACAAGTGTCAAATATCAGGGGGATTTGATTCAACTATCAGCTACAACAGCAAATAACACAAAAAATAACAAGTATAGAGACGGGTTCTTAGGATGTGATCAGATTATGGGCTAAGGTAGACAATCGGGTAATTGCAATTAATAGTGAATAGTTGTAAATCAGTGAATAAGGTAGACTTTAATGGGGGTAAACTTTCTCTTGAACAATTTACCCCGAATCAAATTGGTTTCTCTCAAACACCAATAAGCAGCAATTAAGAACAACCTTCACTTTAGTCCATTCACTCTCTCAAGCTGAATGTGTGGAAAAGAGTTTCGGGTTCACTCTCTCGAGCTGAAACCTTGACAACCCAATACCCATATACCATCGATTCAGCAACTTTGGTTTTAAAACCTCTCTCTCGAGCAAGCCAAAAATACGAAGTTAGGATTGTATTTGCAACTACAACCCAATAATTTCAACCACAATTACTGAACAAAATCACTTTTAAACAATATTTACACTATCAATTAACAATACCCAGCAGCTAAATCAACCCATAATCACATTATCACACCCCAAGAATTAGGGTTTTAGCTAGACATCATAAAAAGGTAAAAATTGTTACCGAGTTGTGTTTCCATCAACTGGGTAGGATTGATATAGTCTTTACAAAGGTCTAAGATGAAGAATGTTCAACACCCACTTCCAATTTCTTAGAAATGGAAATCTTCAAATCTTCAAAGCTAAGGAGAAAATGTCTCTAAAACTTAGTTCTCAGCTCTCTAACTTGAAAACTGAATAAAAATGAAAAGTATTGAATGTTTGATATTAAACTAAGAATTTAAAAACGTATTTATAATCGCCCAAAAATGTGTTGCGAAGGACCATTCGACGCAATAAGTCAGGATCACCGATTCACTCGGCGATCCGCCCTTTGGTAAATTCCATCGCCTTTTTGCTTTGGCCTTGAGCAACTTCGAGCTCTGTAACTTTGGGTGATTTGGCACTGCATCGTGGAACCGTTCGGCGACTCGCTGACTACTTATTTCTATCGCTAACTTGATTTTCTCCTTTAGGACGTGGCACACTGGAACATTAGGCGAGACCATGGCCATTCGGCGACTTGCCCAATGGGTTAGGTGATCCTCAGGCTTTCTTTTCTTCATTCTTTCAGTTGCTTTGTTCCTTTTTGCTCAATAGTGTCCATGCTTTGTTCCTCTATCCAAATACCTGAAATTCAAGGATTTACATCAGTTATTAACACAAAATATACATTTGAGGACACTAAATCTATTAACTTAAACTTTTTCTTGTCCTCAAGTAAAACTCAAGTTCAGCAGTTCAAAAAAGATGTCTCAAACAGTGTTACACAAGACTCAATCATGAATGCACACAAAAAGACTCAACTTACTCATGCAAGGATCAATTGTGCACTCAAAGATTCAAGTTTTGACTCACCATTATCAAATAATCTCAAGCTCACAATACTTGCTTCAAATGCAAGTTCAAGCTCAACAAAGGTACTCAAATTCCCTCACACAAAGAATGATTCCATATTCACACACAATGGTTCACAATTTAAAGCTCCGGAATCAAATGCAACGCTCACACTCACAAAGATGAACACAATGCATGATTTTACCCATAAGTTTGCCCATATTTTCCAATCAACACTTGCTTCAGCTCACTCAAGATCAAAAAGGTCTTTTCAAGGCTTGTAATGGGGCTGAGTGCAAAGGTATGGTCATTTAGGCTCAATGACTGTAATCCTCATGGCACGTGGTGTGAACAACACTTTGTTTCTTTTTCTTTATCATTCTCATTCAAGCCCAAAAGTCACCCATTCTTCACTTTCCATGGATTTCTTGGACACCCCATTTTTTTTGCACTTTCACCACTTTATTTCACAACTTTTTCATTCTTTTTCTTTTTCATTCTTTTCTTGTTTTTCTCTTATTTTTATATGGAGGGGTTCCATTTTTATCAAAACCATGGGTCAAAGGGGACTTTCTTGCACTTCAGATTTACTTTCTCCTTTCACCACACCCACAACTTAGGCTTTTGGCCTAAGTTGGCTATTCACACAAACCACAAACCATGAAGATTATGGGTAATGGGTCAAGAAAGTTCACATTTTTATCAAGTTTCTTCCAAGAAAAGGCTAAGGCTCAAAGGATGTTCAAACGGGGTTCACACACTCACAAGGTAGGCCACAAAAGAGGTATAATGTCAAATTGTTCACACTCTTCTAAGTTGCCTAAGATCATATCAAGAGATTGCATCAATTAGTCAACCGGACAAATGGGGTAAATTCTAGGTGTCATCATACATGGCTCACGATAAGCTCATCACATAAGGCATTGACACCAATGTCAAACAAGACTCCACACTTTCGTTAGTGTGCAATGCTCATCACAAGAGACTCAATTCGATACTTGGATAGTCACAATGAGATGCAAAGAGTTCACATATTGTCTATGCAACTTCATTTGGCCTCATCGTAGCTGCACATTCATTTTTGTTTGATTATGAGTACTATTCAAATCATCGGTATTGATCAAAACCGATACTCAAATTTGTAAGAGAACAACCACATTCAAACACAAATAAGAGGTGGCACAATTTTTTCGGAAGGGACCAAAAATCATTTACAATTAAAAACAAGGAGCCACAAGATCAATCCTCCACAAAAATAGTGTGACACACAATTATAGCTCAAAACCCAAATATATACACAAAACAAGAGTCACAAAAGGTGGGCCTCACCCCACCACAAATAAAAATCATTTGTCCTCAAATGCAATAAAAAATATCCAAAAGTCAAAATAAAGTAAGACAGAGAGGGAGGGAAAGAAGGGATCATGTCTACTCAGTCACTACATATTCCTGGGCATCAGTGCCCGGTGCATCAATCTAGACTTGGGCATCAGTGACTGGAGTCACCTCAGAAGGAACAGTAGCTACACTAGGATCAACCAAGGGTGTATCCGCCAAAGAATCTTGCATAGTTGCATCTACCATAGCCTCATCGGTCTTAGTAAGTCCCTCATATGAAGCTTCCTAAGCCACCTCAAGCATCTCCTCATCCATCTCTGCCTCAGACACGGGATCAACTGCCTCATCCACTTTAATCTCATCTCCGGTGGTAGCTGGAGGCATATCTGGAACATCTGAGATCTCCACCGTCCCAAAAATCATGGACATGTCGGTGGACTTCAGCTGATCCACATCTCTCCTCAACACAAAAATAACGGCCTTTAAAGTTGTCACCTCCTGAGTGGCCACTTGGCCACGCTCACACACCGCTATCCTAGCCGCAATGGTGTCAATGGTAGCGCTTAATGATGTCACAGCATTAGCCAGGGCAGTCTGAATCATACCCGGAATGGAGGCCTCGAGTCTGGCAGCCCGATGATTGGCAGAATGGGCAAGCTACCTCATTCGTAGTAATGAAGCCTGGGTGAGCAGGGTCCGGGAAACAGTAGCTGCAGCAGGTCTAGGAGGCAGTGCAGCAGCAGAAGAACCTGGAGTGTCAGAAGGTATAGCACAAGAAGTACCTAAAGTCCCAGGGGACAGAGTAGGCAAAGATGCCTCTGCTGGTAGTGAGTCTGTGTATACAATCAGGGAAGAGTCCACCGGGACTGCCTTCTTCTTTTTCTCCGCCTCATCCTTCAAATATTATGCCTCGATCCTCCGGATATTAGTAGAGGATGTGGGAATCACTTCCACATCCTTATTTGCATCTCTAGGGACTCAAGCATGTCTGCACAACTCGGTGATCAACACCGGGAACGGAAGTGAGGTCTGGTCCTGCTTGTCCCTCATGACCATCTCATGTGCTATAATCATCCCCAGATTTAGCCTCATTCCATCAAGGATGCAGCCTAGACAGGCTGCCTCAGCAAGGCGGAGAATAGACTCATTTTGGGAGGGCATGATCGTGCTGCTGATGAAGCCAAACCAGTACCTTGCAACAATGTTAAGATCCTTCTTTTCTATTGGTGCGCCAATATCCAGCCACTTCGGAGCACCGTCTTATATGAGCAGGGCCAACAATTTCTTCATGTTGTCCAGAGACTTTCTCCTAATCAGATGTTGGCACTCGTCATCAGTGTCATCGGGGTAATCCAGGACAACATTAATAGCCTCACTGTCAGACTTGACCTTCTTTCCCCGGATAACTACATAGTCAATCGATTTGAATGTTGTTGCCTGCTTCTTTTTCTGTGGTGTCAAGGCCCCATAAGAAGCATAGAACTCTCGAACCCAATTTAGAATATATGGGCCTTAGGTCTTCGTGAAGATCTGGAAATTATTAGACTTCAGACAACTCATAATCTCTGGGTGCTTATCAAACACCCCATCAGTGGATAGGGGCTTCTCCTCAATAATTTTCCTCAGCCCCTCAGTCTTTAATCTGTTCATTGACTTGGGAGGAGGACCTCTACAGGAGGTGCTAGGACTACAGCCTGCTCTGGAGTTGGAGTAGGAGAAGTGGTGGCCTGAGGAGTCCTGATCCTAGACGGATCATTCATCCTCTAGGATCTTAGCTCTGTCTTTTGTTCTTCTACCAGCTCATCATCATCAGAAGCTACAGTTTGAGGCTCCTGATGCTCACCCTCACTCTCAGAAGTGGTGAGATAAGTTTCATAGATCTTGTCACTATCGGAACTGGCCTCCGGTGACGTTGGTGCTTCCCTTTGCCTTTTCCCTTCCCACCAGTCGTGGGGTGTTTTGTGGCCCTGGCCCTGTATGCGGCTGCATCCTCATTTAGTGTTATCCCCTTAGCCTTCTTTTGGGGAGTCATGTTTCTACCTACAATATTTTGTCTAGCCATGTCTGCAAAACATCAGGAAAAATTTAGAAATATTTCAATCAACAACACAACAAAAATAATTGCAGACAGACTCGCCGAATCGCTTTGGTGAGCTAGATCGGGCTCGCCGAATGGATTGGCTAAAAAAAAATTGACAAGTCGGCGATAGGAAGACCTTTTGGTGAATTGCCGACATTATTCGGCGAGCAAGGATTAGCCCACCGAAAGTTACAGTGCAATTTAAGCTACAAGGGTGCAAACAAAGGGCGATCAAAAAAACTTTCGACGAGTCGCCGAGTGTCATCGGCGACCTCAAGCTTCTTGCCAAATGTTACAAAGTCAAACTTCAAGTATAGCATGAAATTAAAGGTGAAATGGGGAACTTTGGCGAACCGCCAAGTAGTTTGGCGAGCTCGACCCAGCTCGCCAACCGACCCAACATGCCTACTTTCAACCCAACTTCTCAAATTCAACCCCGCAACCCCCGAAAAAAATCAAAACATGCACTAATAAAATTAAACGAAGACCCATAACACCCATTACCCCAGAATACTAAGACTTCTCCCGGTTTTGCCGAATTTGGATATTTGACGACTTTTGCCCTTAATAATGATGTCACCTGCTCTATCATTGGGCAAATTACGTCATTTGGCACAACTACAGGTTACTTAGACTTCACCCAACTAGAACCAACAACATGCAAGCACAACCTCACAAAATTTAGCAAATTTTAAGGCACAAAACTACGAGATTTCAACAATATACACATTATGGGCTAGATTATCAAATTAAAACAGGCATTCAAACAAATAAACACTATTATAGAGGCTCAGCACATGACAACAAGATAAGATCATTGCAAATGAGTACAAAATTCTAAAAATAAACTTGGAGTTCGGAAAACCAACATTTGATGCCGATTAAATAAAGACTGAAATGCTAGGTGACAAAGTAATCCCAATCCGAGCACAAATCAATGACTAAAATACTTTAGAAATGCAAAAATATAGAAACTAAGGTGCGGGTGTGAGTTTGGGAAGATTAAAAGTGAGGGAAAGTGAAGAGTTAGAAAATTTAAACCATTGGCCCTTTAAAAACCGTCCAGTTCTCGCCCATTCGGCGACATTAGTCATGCTCGCCGACCCACTCGGCGACACGCCGAGTGGTCACTTTCTCACCGAGTTTTACTGGATCTTCAGTTGATGTGGGGGTCTAAATGGTGGACTAGATCGCGATCGCCGACCTAGTCGGTGATTCGCCAAGTTGCTCTTGGGCTCGCCAAGTTTTACAGATTCCAATTTAAAATTGTCTTGAATCCAACAGCAGTCTAGGTCAGGCTCGCCGACCTCTTCGGCGATGCACCGACTGGACCTTTTGCTCACCAACCTACTCTTTTCAATAACTTTCCCACTTCGACCTACACAAACAACACACCATTATTTCTTAAAGCAAAAATAAAGCGATAAACACTTGGGTTGCCTCCCAAGAAGCGTCTTAGTTAACGTCGTGGCATGAAGAAAGTCCCCACTTAAGTTTCATTAGGGAGGTTTGCCTCATTTTCATAAGGAAATCCCCCTTTTGGTTCTGGATAGAGGTCATTCAGCACTTGGTCCATTTGGGACCCTAGTAGCTTAATGAGCATGGAATGTGAGGTCGTCATTTTGTTTAGCATCAAGATGTTTTTTCTTATCTCCTCCAACACTCTGTCGTGACCTTCGACTTTGTGTATAATGAGTAAGAGGACCTCTTCAATTTTCCTGCCCTCTTTCTTTTTCAACTTTCGACGCTCGTGAGGGGGAATGTACATGTCCGTCTTTTTGGACAGTACCTCCAAGTCCTTGACCTTTCGGGTCAAGATATCCAGCTGACCCAACAATGTGGCCAAGTGTTGGTCCTTCTCAGTCTCCTTGTTGGTTTTGGCCACACAATCAAGTAGTTGGGATGCGGTCTCGTAGGAGTGTCGCATCAAGCAGCCCGAAGAGAGTTGGTCAGCCATTATTCTATTTTTGGGGCTAAGACCCTGATAGAAACATTCTATAAGTAGTTTATCTGGAATCTCATGAGTTGGCCACCTGCTGCAATAGGATTTTAAACCTTTGCCACAACTCATACATGGACTCACCCTCTAATTTCTTGAAATTTAGGATGTTATCCCTAAACATCATCAATCTCGAAGGAGGGTGATCCATTAGGTTACTGTTGCTACCAAATATGCTCCAAAACTATCCTCAAAACAGCAACACACAAACCAAAACTAAAAATATAGTAAGTTCAACTATAACTAAAAAGAACAAAATCCAACTTAACTAAGAATTCACAAATAACACCAGTCCCCGACAGCGGCGCCATTTTGATTTCACGTATCCGGACACTTCATCCAATACTAAGATCATAAATAGTAATATAACCCAACTAGTGAATTGGGGTCGAGTCCCAAGGGAGTGGTTCGTAATTGAGAATCAATAGGCAAGTGAGAATATGCTCAAGTTAATCATAGCTAAAAACATTTACGAATAAAAGCATGGCTCAAGTTTGGGGTGACACAAGTGTCAAATATCAATGGGATTTGTTTCAACTATCAACAACAATAGCAAATAACATGAAAAATAACAAGTATAGAGATGGGTTCTTGGGATGTGATTGGATTATGGGCAAATGTAGACAATGAGGTAATTGCAATTAATAGTGAATAGTTGTAAATCAGTGAATAAGCTAGCCTTTAATGGGGTAAAATTTCTCTCGAACAATTTATCCCGAATCAAATTGGTTTCTCTCGAACACCAATAAGCAGCAATTAAGAACAACCTTCGTTTTATTCCATTCACTCTCTCGAGCTGAATGTGTGGAAAAGGCTTTAAGGTTCACTCTCTCGAGCTGAACCCATGACAACCCAATACCCACAGACCATTGATTCAACAACTTTGGTTTTAAAACCTCTCTCTCGAGTAAGCCAAAAACACGAAGTTAGGATTGTATTTGCAAATATAACCCAATAATTTCAACCACAATTACTGAACAAAATCACCTTTAAACAACATTTACACTATCAATTAACAATACCCAGCAGCTAAATCAACCCATAATCACATTATCACACCCCAAGAATTGGGGTTTTAGCTAGACATCATTAAAAGGTAAAAATCATTACCGAGTTGTGTTTCCATCAACTGGTAGGATTTATATAGTCTTTACAAAGGTCTAAGATGAAGAATCTTCAACACCCGCTTCCAATTTCTTAGAAATGCAAATCTTCAAATCTTCAAAGCTAAGGAGAAAATGTCTCTAAAACTCAGTTCCCAGCTCTCTAACTTGATTTTCTCCTTCAGGACTTGGCACACTGGAACATTAGAAGAGACCATCGCCGTTCAGCGACTCATCCAATGGGTTAGCCGATCCTCAGTCTTTCTTTTCTTCGTTCTTTTAGCTGCCTTGATCTATTTTGCTCAATAGAGTACATGCTTTGTTCCTTAATCCAAATACCTAAAATTCAAGGATTTACATCAGTTATCAGCACAAATATGCATTTGAGGACACTAAATCTATTAAAATGTAGCCCTAAATGAGTCCAAATTGTGGACTCATCAAGTCCCAGTCAAATGCAAGAACCAATCATAATCCACCAAGTGTCAAAATGACATCCTTTGTCCAGTCACAAGCAACCTTGTGCACTCCCCACAACTATAAATGGGAGATAGACATGACATTAAAGGGGATTAAGAAAACTCTTCAGCAATGTTTCTTCAATTGGAGAAAGCTACAACACCAGCTACATAGCTCTTCGAAGGAGTGGTCAACAGAGTTCTTCCCGAAGATCGACTTGCAACGACTAAGTGCTTCCCAATGTTCCCGAAGATCCGATGCATCTCAATGAGGTCTACATCATCCTGCATTTGATAAATACACTACAGAATGCCCTTGAATCACGGAGAAGATTAGGAGATGATAATCAAGAGAACAACAAAATTGTACTCACAAATTCATCAATAAAATCACATTTATCTTTTATTTATTTTACTTGAAGTTAATTTTCAGCGCTTAAGGAAATTTATTATGAACAATTTTAGCACGCCCAGTGGGACCAATTCTTCTCTTCATCTTTTCCTCCTACAAATAAAAAAAACAACAAGTTCAAATTTGCAATGGCCTTCAAGAAGATCAATGATGTTTCATTTAAGGACTCTATTGTTGCCATATTAGTTGATTTTAGTGATGTTGATCTAATCACTCGACGCGAGTTCAAGACAAGTTCCTTGAATGGATCTGAATATTTAACCTCCTTGGAGATGCCAAGAAAGAGCAAGTCTCAAATGACACTCAAAGCTGCAATCCCTAGGGCCAACATTGCATCTAAGTTGTTTGATGAACTTTCTCACTCTGGCTTCAACTTTGGTAAATCTAAGAATTCAGCGGATTCTTCAATTTCAAGAAAGGTTAACTCCTTGATGGTTGACGCAACTGACGTGGACGAGAAGTTCACAATGATGGAGAAAACCATTGGAGCCTTGAAGAAGTCTATTGATGAAAAAAATCTCCAAATCGCCCAACTTATGAGCAAGTTAGATCGCTACAACTCTGGAAAGTCACATCACAATCTAACAACTAAAGAAAAAGTTGATATTGATTCTCCCACCAAGTCAGTTGACTCTCAAAGCGCAAAGTGGTCTACCTTAGTGGTCACTCTAATAGTTCAAAAACTACAAGATATGATTGTAAACACCATTAAAGCTCCATATGGTGGCCCGCCACAAAGTTCCTTAGGAAATTCAAAGTTGTATTCTAAGAGAATCGAGGGTTTACTGATGCCAATTGGATATCAACCACTAAAATTGCAACAATTTGGTGGAAGGGGAAATCCAAGGAGACATATTGCCCATTTCATCGAGACTTGTAGCAGTGCCGGTACACATGGTGATCTTCTTTTCAAGACGTTTGTTCGTTCTTTAAAAGAAAACTCCTTTGATTGGTATACAAACTTAGAGCCTGAATCAACTGATTGTTGGGAGCAACTAGAAAATCAATGGCTCAATCGTTTCTACAGTATCCGTCGTACATTTATCATGATGAAATTGACAAACACAAAACAAAGTAAGGATGAACCCGTAGTGGGCTACATCAATCGTTGGTGAATGTTGAGCTTAGATTGCAAGGATCAACTTTTGAAAATCTCTGCAGTTGAAATTTGTATACAAGGAATGCATTGGGGTCTTGTATATATCCTTCAAGGAATTAAGCCTTAAACTTTTGAAGAATTAGCTACATGAAATCATGACATGGATTTGAGCATTGCAAGCCATGGAAAGACATCGCATGTCTTTGATACAAGAAACGAAGATACACAATTGAAAGAGTCATTAGACTACACAACTAATGAGTCCATGGTGGTAAGCACGACTTCTACGAAGGTCTCTACGAGACAAAAGTTGAAAGAGTTTGCGCGCATCAACAAACACGAGAAGTGAAAAATCAATCTACCTTGGAGGAGTTACAAGTGAAAGTGTATCCCAATCCAGACTCTGACGTTCCTGCGATTCTTGATGAGCTGTTAACCAAGAAAGTCATTCCACTCCCATAGTCAAAGCTACCCAAAGAATCCAATAAAGTCGATGATCTTATGTATTGTAAATTTCACCGCATCATCGGTCATCACACCACAAAATGCTTCATTCTGAAGAAAAAGATCATGACATTGGTATGAGAGGGAAAGATCATCATTGACGATGATGAGACAGTTGAGACAAACTATTCTAGTGTCAAACTTGATCATAAAAAGGATTCAATTTCAGAAGTTCTACATCATGTGGTATCGCAAAAAAATGAAGAATGTGTCATCATACTAAAATTTGGGAGTTTTGAACTAGTTGAAGTTTCCACATTGAAGAAAACACAAACACATCCAAGGTAGATGACTTCTCCAATAAAGAGAGTGGTGACTCTTGGACTTTGGTCGCTCTCAAAAGGCAAAAGAATCAAGGGACTTCTAAACTCCGACTTTCAAAAGTCGACACAAAATCAAGTACAAATTAGTTTCGACAATGCGAAAGCATAAAATCCAACACCAAATCGAAGTACATTAATGCTTTATCACAAAAGGTTAGAAGGACAGTTACATTGATAGAATTCTTCCATGAAATATTCCTTGACGTACGAGCCTAAACTACAAGTTGAACTACTCCTTGACGTACGAGCCTAAACTACATGTTGAAATTCTCCTCGACGTACGGGCCTAAACTGCAAGTTGAAATGCTCCTCGGCACATGAGCCTAAACTGTAAGTTGTAATGCTCCTCGACACACGAGCCTAAAATGCAAGTTGAAATGCTCCTCAACGCATGAGCCTAAACTGCGGGTTGAAATGCTCCTCGACGCACGAGTCTAAATTACAAGTTCAAATGATCCATAATGTATGAGCCTAATTGTAAGTTACAACACTCCTTACGGTACGAGCATAAACTACATGTTACTCCTGGACCACAAGAGTATAAACTGTGTACGGCCCAATAAAAAACTCATCATCTTGAATTATGATATGACTTGATCCTCTTCACCGAGGTACGTAGGCGCTTGGAGTAATCACTCTAAGCTCAGTCACATGAGTAAAAAAATAGAGGGGTTTTGTGGCATTGCGTGATCATCACACTAGCTCTTTAAAATCATGTAGCTAGCATGTGAATTCAAATGCGTCATAGATGATCAAAGGAGAATAGTTAAGCAAGGCATCTCAGCTGACTTCAAAGGCACATTTGTAAAAATTAGCAAAGGTTTGGACCATGATTTTTACAGATATTGCAGTTCTTGGAGTCTACTTCGCAACGTAAAAATTGCCTCGTGATTTAGATGTTTCTACGCTAAGTTATAAATTTTCTACCACGGCCACTCAAAGTTGAAAAAAATCATCATATTTTGGAGTTGATGTGAACATTTCCAAGGCCTATTTGTGAAAGTTCATAAAAATCTTGATCTTCATTGTTACACACATTGAAGTTCTCGAAGCCCTCTCCGCAACAAAGAAGAAGCTCGTGATCCAGGAACTCCTACTTCAAGTTATGATTTTTTTACACAGGCGCGCAACATTGAAGAACTGAGCAGGGCAGAATTGTCGGCTGACTTTGAATAAATGTCTGTTAAAATCCATGAAGCTTTTGGCTGTGATTTTTACACATGTTGTAGATATTTCAGCCGTCTTTCCAATAGAAAAATAAAATTGTGATTTTAATACTCGTACTTCGAGGTATGAAGTTTCTATAACAAACGCTAGAAGCTGAAGATCTGATTCTTTGAGTCGTCTTTCCAACGAAATAGGGAACTCATGATTTCAACACTCCTACTTTGTGTTATGAATTTTCTAC